>CABHPP010121156.1:9562-22463 GCA_902168425.1 Peromyscus attwateri | reverse complement strand
CTCTCTCTCTCTCTCTCTCTCTCTCTCTCTCTCTCTCTCTCTCTCTCGTTCTGTGTGTGTGTGTGTGTGTGTGTGTGTGTGTGTGTGTGTGTGTTTGGTTTGGTTTGGTTTTTCAAGACAGGGTTTCTCTGTGTAATGGTCCTGGCTGTCCTGGAGCTCACTTTGTAGACCAGGCTGGCCTCTGCCCCCCCCCCCAGTGCTAGGATTAAAGGCATGTGCCACTCTACCTGGCTCAAACCCAGATATTAATGCTTGCAAAGCAAGCACTTGACCGACTGAGCCATCTATTTATTTCTTGGCCCTTGCCTGTATATTTTTTTAATTTTATTTTATGTATACAGGTGTTATTGCCTACATATGTGTCTGTGCACCTTTTGTGTGCCTGGTGGCCATGGAGGCAGAAGAGGGCATCAGATCCCCCAAATCTGGAGTTACAGATGTACCATGGAGGTGCTGGGCATCGAACTCCTGGTCTTCTAGAAGAGCAGCCAGCACTCTTAACTGCTGAACCCTCTCTCCAGCCTCTTATCTGGAGTTAGGCAATAATAGCACAAGTTCTTACAACTGGATGGGACTGATGGCACTCTAGAGCGACCATCTTGTTTTGGAGTAAGGAGATAGTGAGATTGTGCCAGGCCGGGGCCTGTCCAGACCCTGGCATAAACACAGGCTACCTCTGTCCCTAGTGTGTAGTGTAGTGTAGTGCTACCCTCTGCAAGTTGTTTTCACAGGGAAAAGCAAGCACACCCCATCAGTTGGTGGCAGTCGGTGCTCAATGGCATCGTTCACTCAACATGGCATTGGCCCCATTTGCCACTCAGTGTTCTGGTCAGTTTTTGACACAACCTAGAGTCACCTACACAGGGAGTGTCAGTAGAAGGATTGCTCGGATTAGAGATTGGCCTGTGGTCCTGTCTTTGATGGTTAACTGATGTGGGAGGGTCCAGCCCACTGTAGGTGGTTCCGTTTCCCAGGCTGATGGTCCTGGACTGGATAAGAAAGCTGGCTAAGCATGGTCCCGAGAGAAAGCTAGGGAGCAGCATTGCTCCATGATTTCTGCCTGAAAACTGAATGGAAGTGTGTCACCAACAGGTAGAAATGTGATTGGTCACCTGGAGCTTGTTAAATGGGCTCCCAGCCCTACACTGGACTGTTGACTTTGTCTCTGTCCATCCCCCAAATGGCAGAAAACCAGGTGTAATGAATGATACACACCTCTAATCCCAGAACTCAGGAGGTAAAAGCGAGAGTATCGAAAGTTCAAAGTCATCCTCAGCTACATATGGAGTTCACTGCCAGCCCGGGTTACATGAGACCCTGTCTCAGAAGAAAAGAAACTCTTGGAAATCCTTGTGGGATTAGCACATAGCAGAAACCCCGCCTATGTCTTCGCGCAGCGTCACTTGCAGGGACTCAAGATCCTTACTGCCATCTAGTGGCTGTGCTCCGACTTGGTCTTCATCTACCCTAGAGTTGCTGTGGCAGGCATCCCTCTAGATGGAGGTGACCAAACTCAGGCCAGGTCCACCTTTCACAGACCTCCCTGTTTGGGCAGTGCAACCATCCCTTGGGGATAGAATGTGTCCGTCACTGCCCCCTGCCCCCTCCCCCCACACACACGTAGGCAATGTTGAGCCCACACATAACCCAGGCACGAGTGTCCCTTCTCTTATTTCCAGGGATCAGCGGTGGGCCACTGGGAAACCACTACAGGCTGAAGCAGTTTCACTTCCACTGGGGAGCAGCGAATGAGTGGGGCTCGGAGCACGTGGTGGATGGTCACGCATACCCAGCCGAGGTTCGTAAACGCCATGAAACAGCACACATATGGGTGCTTTCTGTCAGGCCTACCACAGGGTGACCGGCACACTCACACCAAGTTCCCAGACCTAAAGGATTTCCAGGGACCTGAGGCTTCCCGTGTGACACTTAGAACAATAGAGCAGCTTGACCCACTTTAACCGTTGCCGCCTTGTCCTGGGGCGGAGGGCGGGTGCTATAGGTGCTCTGCTGCCAGAAGAGCTAGAGGCTCTGAGAAGTCATGGAACTCACTGACATTCATAGCCCTCAGCTGTGGGCTCGCTGCGCTTAAGGACCAGCGGCCTCATGTCCACCTAGAATGAAAACCTCCACAGTAGGGTGTCTTCTCTCCTTCCTCTACTCCCTTCCTCCTCTTCCTTCTCATCCTCCCCTTTCTCCTCCTCCCCTTATCCCTCCACCTCCTTCTTCTCCTGCTCTTCCTCCTCTGCAGAGCTGGGGATGAAACCCATCCTTGAGCCATACCCCCAGCCAGAGAGTATCTTCTCAAAGGCCATTTCTTCAACATCCCAGAGTGGGGTCACCACAGAAAATTAAGCAAAAGAGCCTTAGGCATTGGCTCTGAAGTTGTGGCAGTGCCTGGAAACCGCCCAACATTATATCACGGAAAATTCCCAACGCACAGGAAAATGGAGAGACCCATGTGATGATAAACCATGAGGTTTCTCTCTTAGTCTGGAATGGCCAATTTGCCATATTCACATTGTCAGTCCCCCATCTACCCGCTCCTCTCTAGGTGCTGCCCCCACTGCCCCCTCATCTCTGTCCCCTCCTTCTCCCACACCTCTGCCTTCTTCCACCAGCCTGGGTATACACTCAACATTTTGGCTTTGTATTTCACCATCTTCTGGTTGTAGAAGTGAACCAGAGTCTAGCCAAAGCCACAGATGAAGCCCAGTTCTTGTTCATTCTGAACTGGCAGACATTGCCACTAGAGGGCGCACGGTGTCTCTCCTCATCCAGTAGCAATCCTTGCTCACAGTTCTCTAGCTGGGGCCTTGTTTTGTGCACAGATGTGTCTACTGAATGCCCCTGCGGTTGAAACGTAGCTGATTAAGATGAGAGATCTTGGGTCCTACCCAGACACTCCCTGTGACCACGTGGAGGTGAGAAAGGAGGAAGGAAGGCCGGCCTGGTACAGATGGAGGCCAGGGGTCTACATACTAAGACCCTTAGCCAAGAGGTCTGATGGAAATGAGGGCTCCATCTCTGAGACCTGGAGCTGCATTCTAGGAGGTCCTAAGTAGACAGGGCAAGTCTACCCTGCTGGTCCTAGATCCTAGATCCCAGATCCCAGACCAGGAGCATCTATGCTTCCTGGGAGTGAGGACCCAGAGCTTCCAATGGAATCCTGGATGGCAACAGGCAGAGCTTGCTGACCATGATGCCAAGGGCTGGCTGGTCCTTGTCCCTGAGGACTCATGGTTGGGCACAATTACGAATGCTCCTACCATAGCCCTGTGCTTAGGGGACATATGTGCCCCCTTCTGTATCCAAGGGGCTCTGGAATGCCTTCTGATAAGCTATCGTATTTGTATGGAACCCACACACATTTTTCTGATACCTCTGTCCTCATCTCCAGGTCACTAGCACGCTGTGAGTGCCACGTGCTGTTGCTATTTGTTTCATTTCCAGAAAATCAGGAACAGCACAGACAGCATTTTTATTCCAAATAGTTTGTCTGTCTTTAGTTCAATGGACGTAGAAGCCGTGGGTGAGAAGGGACAACTGGACACATACCCAGACTCCCCCAGGTGAAGCTACAGTCTTGTCACTACAGTTCCCAGCCAGGGCCCATGACTACCAGATGACAGGGCTACCTCCCTCCGTCCTCACTCCCTCCTCTTCATCCGTTCCCATCATCTTGCAAATACATCAATCACCCTGTGAGGTCCATAATTCCACATCGAGGAAATGGAAGAATTACAAAATAAAGACAAGGCAGAGTTCAAGGTCAGGTGCCAGATGCGTATTGAGGACTTATCTCTCTGAGAAATTGTTCAATGCTGACAGTCCTGTGTCTTATCTGATGACTCTTGTTCCAAGTGACTCATAGGTACAGATGATCAAACTTCTCACTTCTGTCTTGCCAACTCAAAACACTTGTGATGGCTACTGATAACTGTTGAGTTGACAGATAGGGGATTGTTTTTATTATGCTCATTAATATGAGACCTCTGTCTTCATTACTTTTCTGTTGCTTTATAAAGCACCATGACCACCAGGCAGTGGTGGTGGTGGTGGTGGTGGTGGTGGTGGTGGTGGTGGTGGTGCACACCTTTAATCCCAGTATTCCAGAGGCAGAAGCAGGCAGATCTCTGAGTTCAAGGCCAACCTGGTCTACAGAGCAAGTTCTAAGACAGTCAGGGCTAAACAGAGAAATCCTGTCTCAAAAAAACAATAACATACAAAACAAAACAAAAACCCACCATGACCAAGGCAATTATCAAAGGAAGGGCTGATTTGGGCTATGGTTACAGAAGGGTTCGTCCATCATGGTAGCAAGAGGCAGGCATGGCCGCGCGAACAGACACCAAGAGCGCACATCTTTAAACACAAGCATGAAGCAGCAAGAGCAAATTGGAAACACCTTTCAGCTCTTACAGTCCTCCTCCAATGACACACCTCCTCCAACAAGGCCACTCTTTTTTTAAAAATTATTTTCTTTTTTTCTTTATTAAGATATTTTTCTACTCACTCCACACACCATCCACAGATCCCCCCTTCTCCCTCCCCCATCCCCCCAGTCCTCTTTCCCAAGCCACCCCGCATCCCCACATCCCCCAAATCGAGGTCTCCCATGGGGAGTCAGCAGAGCCCGGCACACTGAGCCTAGGCAGGTCCAAGCTCCTTCCCACTGCCCAAAGGCTGTGCAAGGCGTCAGACCGCAGGCACCAGATTCCCAGAAGCCTGCCCATAGACCAGGGACAGATCCCGATCCCCCTGCCTGGGTGCCCCCCAAACAGTTCGAGTCAAATAACTGTCTTCCATATCCAGAGAAGGCCACTCTCTTAAACCTCCCCAAACATCGCCACCCACTGGGGATCAAGTGTTCAAATACATAGCCAGTGGTGGACATTCTCATTCAAACCACCACAACTCTTATGGAGTGTGGATGGGAACATGCCCCGGGGCTGGTCTGGACTGTGTAAGTGGAGAAGAGGTGATAAAATGATAAAAACGCATTCACGGATCCTCTCTTCTGATTGTGGACATGATGTGGGCAGTTGCCTCAAGCTCCTCCTGCCTTAACTTCACCACGGTGGACAGTAACCTTGAATCACGAACTGAAATAAACTCTTTCTCCTTTCGGTTGCTTTTGTTGGGGTGTTGTTTCCCAGCCAGAGGAAGAGAAACTATAGCAACAGTCCTCTCCCTTGCTCCCTTCGGTACTGTGAAGCTCTTGCCACCTGTGTTTGGGGAGCCCCAAGGACTCTGGCCACCAGCACTTGGTATACTGATATGACATTGACGTGACCCAAGGGTGTGCTGGACAGAGTGGCGTGACTGCTGTTTCTGCTGTATTAGGACACATTAACATTCTTTGTCCACTCTGTTTCAGCTCCATTTGGTTCACTGGAATTCCATGAAATATGAAAATTACAAGGAAGCCACCGTGGGGGAGAATGGGCTGGCGGTGATCGGAGTGTTTCTGAAGGTAACATCTGCTGGCCATGAGGACTCTCCCACTGAGCATGGCTGGGTTTGGTCATCAGAATGGCCTTTTGTAGGGAGCGACATGGAAGGCTTCTGTGACAACCCCACCCCCACCGCCCCTATCCCAAAGTAACAGCCTAGATAGTAAGCCACCGAAGAGAACGCTTAAAAAGTGTGATGGAGGGAGGGGCTGGAGAGTAGCTCTCCACAGTTGATGGCTTCTGGAAGAGGTGTGGGAGGGAAGGATTCAGTCCTATTTAAGGGCAGGCCACTGAGAATTTGATCATGCTCCAGTGAGTGCATAGATAACACAAAATGGACATTATTATCATTATCATTATTATCATTATTATACTTCTTTGGGGGGAGATCACAAGTGGGGGCAGACATGGAAGGACTGGGAAGGGATTGTGTTCAGGGTGCATGATGTGAAACTCCCAGAGAACCAATAAAAATGTTATATGGAAAAAAAAAACCAAAACAAACAACAAAGAATGGCCTTTTGCACACTGTCACCTGGAAGCAAGGTGCGTTTTTACTGTCTGCTGCCTCCCAGGCTAACGCTCACATGTCTGTGCTGTGCAGCTCGGGGCCAGGCATGAGGCTTTGCAGAGGCTGGTGGATGTCTTGCCGGAAGTGAAACACAAGGTAAGAAGCATAAAACCAGCAAAGCGGGCACCCAAGTTGCCAGAGCAATGACTTACTGGGGAAATGTCAAAGAGTTTGGCAGAGGGCGTGAGACTCTGGCTCTAGAAAGAGACGTGAAAGGCCAGTCCTCAGGCTCTTGTCACAGGCTGAATTCAACTTTCCCTCTGAGCATATGCCTATAATTCCAGCACTTGAGAAGGCCGAGGCAAGAGCATTGCCAAAAGTTCAAAGCCAGCCTCCACTACAAGATGAGTTCCAGGCTAGCCTTGGTCACAGGATGAGAGGCTTTAAAAAACAAACAAGAAAGAAGACTCAGATGTAGCTCAGTAGGTAGAGAGCTCGCTGAGCATGCATGGAACCCTGGGTTCAATCCCCAGCACCAACATAAACTGGGTATGGCAAGAGACAGCTGCAATATTGGGAGGTGGAAGCAGGAAGATCAGAAGTTCAAGGTCACCCTTGGGATACTTGAAATCCTGTCTCAGGAGAAGGAGTGATGTGCTCTCTGCATATTCCTGCCCAATTCCCCCTCAGTGAGACAAGGGTGCTGAACTCCGTGGGATTTCCCTAAGACCAGCCACCCAGGTAATCCCAGCAGCCTGTGGAAGAGTTTAAACTCGTTTTGCTCAAGCACCATGTCCAGTAGTGATAACGTCTGTTAAAACAGACCAAAGTGTGTACCGGCTGCGTGTGCAAACACAGGCCAGTGCACCACCAGCACACACTTGAGAAAGAGTTTAACTGAGACCACGGACAGAGCAGATCCGGACAGAGCAGATCCGTGGAGAGGGAGGAGGCCCAGGCTGGTGGCAGGGCCCCAGGTCACTCTGAAGGTGGCTGGGCATTCTTTGTATACCTTGGTTTGTTAGCCCGTCTTGAGAAAATGGCAGAGTAATGGTGTCACTATTCTTTAAGACCAACCCAGAAGGGACTTTGATGGAAACATGGAAATTCCAAAGAGATAGGTTTATTTATTCAGCACCACAACAAAGAATTCTGAGGCAAAAGGAAGCAAGGTGGCCATTAGACATGGGGACATGGGGACATGGGGACAGAGGAGGCTTCCACCTGTCTTAACAATGGTGAGAGCTGCCCTGCAGGGAAGCGTGGCCACGCCTTCCTCAAAGCTCACAGGAGTGTTTGATCTGCTCCTTGCCTCCTCTTGATGTTGAGGTCCAGATGCCCCTTGGGATGGAGACAGATCCCCTGCCCCCCTGTTCTGTCCACCCGTTCGGGAACACCTCAAGGCCGAGGCACTGGGCGCCCAGTTCCTCGCCCTCTTCCTTGCTGGCCTACAGCCAGAACAAAGCTGGAAGGCGGGATGTTTTCCCAGCTGGCCTTTGCCTCCCACAGGGGTGGGAGAGAAAGAAGCTGGCTGGGAGTGTTGTTTACTCAGGGGTCTGTTGTTTTCCTTCCTTGGAAGGTTCTGGAGCTACTTTTCCCCACAGGCTGACCACAGGGAAGGCCCGGGGTCTGGGACTCAGTTCTGACCCAAATCACGCCAGTCCCCTGAAAATAACCCACTGACTCTAGGACATAAAGGGACTTTAAAATATGCCCAGCCATGGAGAGCTCCTCAGGCTAAGGAGTAGGAGACACTTGAGGACCCCTTGTCCGTGGCTCTCTGTCTGCAAACTTAGGACTTCTAGAGGTTTGGGGTGTGCGCTGGAGATCCTCAGTCAAGATGTCCTGGGTCCAAGGCCTTTGATCTGCCAGGACACTGTGTGGCTTTGAGCCAGGGGCTCAATCTCTCAGAACCCAATTTCCCTATTCATGAAATCTGGATGTTAAGCGTGGATACATGGGGGCCTTGCTATCCAGATGAAAGTGAGGCAGGCACAGTGTCAGTCTTAAGTAAACTGGCTGCGTCC
Source organism: Peromyscus attwateri (assembly GCA_902168425.1). NCBI lineage: Eukaryota > Metazoa > Chordata > Mammalia > Rodentia > Cricetidae > Peromyscus > Peromyscus attwateri. Next base: position 14,469 of record CABHPP010121156.1, on the reverse strand, counting down.
AGGCCTCAGCTGTGGTGTGAATGAAGAAGAGTGCATATGGCTCACACAGGCTCGTCCACTATTGCAATGGGGTGGGTGGGTGGGGCTGTGGCCCATGATGGGATGTCTCAAGCAGCATCGCTGAACTCACAGCTGTCTATAGTGGACTCTGAGAGTGCTCCTACCTTCCGGAGCCTGTCAGACTTTAAAACGCTTGAAGCATGGTGACTCTGGGGAGGATGGGAGGGGGAGGGAGGAGGTGAGGGTCAGGTGGCCTTGGGCTCAAATCCCAGCTCTGTTGCTCATCTGCTCAGTAGGTCCATCCCTGCAGCTCTGGAGTACTCCCCTGTGGTTCCATAGCCAAGAATACAATGTCCTGGCTCAGGTTAGATGGGCTGGCTGGGGTTTGGGGTCTCCCTGGACCCTAGAGCTAGGGACTTATTAATCAGCAGGCCCCGGTACCCTGCATAGTACTCAATATTACTGTCCAAGGGTCTTGCTTGGGTTCATTTTCTCTGTCTTCTCTGTCTCTCACCCTCACCAATGTGGAGGTCGCTGTCCTGGGCCTGCTTCCTTGAGGACCCTGGGGACTCCTGGGCCGTGGAGGCTCATGGGAAAGAGGGACCTCAGTCTCTGCACCCTTGAGTGGTGATATCCTGATAGGATGAGCAACATCCAGGCAGTGAGCAGGTGGTACTCCTGCTGCCGAGGTGGATTTTTCTAGGGGTCCCCAGTCCCAGGCTAAGGCGAGGTGTCCGTCTCAGCAGGCTTCCCGCCTCTGTCACCTCTTTACGTTGATACTGACTTTGTGTGTACACATGTGTATGTGGAAGCCTCGAGTGTTGCTCCTCAGGTGCCACCCACCTTAGTTTTGGAGGCAGAGTCTCTGAGTGCCCTCGAGTTCACAGAGCAGGTGAGGCTGGCTGGCCGGACATCGAGCCCCAGGAAGATGCTTGTCTCCACTTCCCCAGTGTTGGCATCGAGTATGCATACAACATCCTGCCCAGCTTATTTACATACGTTCTGAGGCTCGAACTCAGGGCCTCATGCTTGCAACAAGTACTATCCTGACTGACTGACTGAGCATCTCTCCAGGCCTCTTTGCTTTTGTACCTCATTCACTAATTGTGACCACACCACATTCCTGAAGTTCCTCAGGTCCGTCAGGCTGCTTCTGCCTCAGGACCTTTGCAACAGTGTACACATGCCACGGACTCTTCCTTCGCATCTTTTCTCAGATGTCACCCCATTAGGCCTCTGGGACCACGCCTTTCAAAACACCCACTGCCTCCCATCTCACCCTGCTCCCCTAATCCATCACAAAGTCCCCAGTGTGAAGTGCTGGTGCTCTTCTTACTCTGTGTGGGCTCCACAAAAGGGAGGAGTTCCTTCCACTTTTCTGCGTCTGTATCCTCGACACCTGAGGCAAGGTTAGGCTCTCTGTTGCCTCGGACAAACACTTGTAAATGAATGCACGCACGCATGCATGAACGAACAAACCGACAGTGACATCCCACGGGAGCTCAGAAAGGCTTTATGAAACCCAGGAAGCAAGCAAACATGAACTGTGAACACGGCCTGAGGCAGAGGCCAGGCTGACTCCAGCTGTCTTAAGAGGAGGGCAGAGAGCTTGAGCAATATGTCAGGAGCAGCTGTGGGGCCCTTGGTCCCACCTGCTCCCTGTGAGAGAGAAGAACATGAGGATTGGGGTGGGGGAGGGTCCCGCAGCATGTACAGTTTTAAAGTCAGGCTGCTTCAGAGACACAAACAGTTGTTTTAAAACTGTAAGATTTGTCAGTGCAGCCACTGTTGAAAACACATGTTTTGGGGTCCTTAAATTAAAAAAAAAAAATGTCCATCTGATCCAGCAATCTTATGTATGGGTATGGACCCTGAGAACTGAAAGTCGCCCTGAAGCAAACAGCACCCACCCCATCCCATTCCGGAAGTACTATTTAAGATAACCAGAAGGGGGATGCAGGCCAAGTGTCCAACCTGGGTGAATGCAAATGAAACACAGCCTAGCCATGTGGTGGATGCTTTTCATCTGACCAAAACACAGAAGGACACACAGAACATCTTGGCTCCCATAGGTAATCTCAGTACTCAGGAGGTGGAGGCAGGAGGATCAGGACTTCAGAATTATCCTTGTGTGACACAGAGGTTTTGAGGACACCCTGGGCTACATAAGAACCTGGCTTTAACCCCAGAACTCAGATTGGAGGCAGAGGCAAGTGGATCTCTGAGTTCAAGACCAGCCTGATCCACATAGTGAGTTTCAGGAGAGCCAGGACTACATAGAGAAACCCTGTCTCAAAAAAAAAAAACAAAACCCACAAAACAAAAACATAACAAACAAACAAAACAGAAGGAAAAAAAAGAAAAGAAGGAAGAATGGCTGTTCTAACACTTGCTGTGCCATGGGTGGACCCCGAGGACACAATGCTCACTGAAATAAGCTCAGTGCGAAGACAACTGCAAAGCCAGTTATGCAAGTACAGGCCTTTAATCCTGGATCTCTGTGAGTTCGAGGCTATCCAGGGCTGTATGAAGGAGACACATTGACTTCCATGTGTCTGCAGGTTCAGAGCCAGAAAGTAGACTGTGGTTTCCAGAGGTCAGAGAAGAATGGGAGTCAGTGTTTAATGAGGCAGAGAAAGTTCTGGAGATAAATGTGGGTGATGACAACATGATGTGAATGTCTTTAACACCCTCAAATTGCACACTTGAAAATGGCAAAAAAAAATGCTCCATATATATGGAGGTATAATTTTAAAGAGAAATATAACCATTTGGTAGGAATCCTTTTCTTGTAAAGAAGAGTCACAATTTCTTTCTAATTCCACATATGACAATGGTGGCTGTGTAAGCCATTATTCAGCATGCTTGGTGGCCATCAGAGCTGTGGTAAGATGGAGAGGCACTTGGCTCCTCCCTGGCCTCCTTGTGCTGGACCCCTAATAGGGCTGTGATTCTTATTCTCAGGGTACACAGGTGGACATGGGCCCTTTTGACCCTTCTTGTCTGCTGCCTGCCTGTCGGGATTACTGGACCTACCCTGGCTCCCTCACCACCCCGCCACTGGCTGAATCAGTCACCTGGATTATCCAGAAGATGCCCATTGAGGTGGCCCCAAGCCAGGTGAGCACTGCAGTTGAGTCACAGTCCCAAAGGAGGCCATTTTTACCTGCATCTTCATCAAGATGTCATGGTGGGGCATTACCAGACTCCATTCTCTGGCACATCTATTGTGTGTGTTGTGGAGGTATAAAGTCAACCTCTGGTGTCCTTCCTTAGGTATCATTCACCTTGTGTTTTGAGACAGGGTGCATTGGCCTGAAACTCATCCATTAGGCTAAGCTGGCTGACTAGCCTCAGGATCCCCTGGCTCTGCCTCCCCAACCCTGGGATTACATGAGCATGCCATCATGGCAGCCTTTTTTACATGCATCCTGAGGCTGGAACTCAAGACGAGCACTTTAAGGATTGAACCACCTCCCTAGCCCCACTGGCATATTTCAGATGTTCCTGAACTTCTAGAAGGATTTTTCCATTTGCATGAGAGTCATTGAGTATAGGCCCCATGATCACACTTGGGGTGTTGATGGAGGTAGCATGCATCATACTCCTTGAGGTCCAGGTGTGATCATTGTCCTGATGACACTTAGTTAAATAGCCCAGCCAGGCTGTGCTTGGGCAAGTCCATGTAAGAACAAAAATGATGCAGATTTGGACCTGAATTCTTGCCCATCTTGTCACAGGAGTTCAGTGGGGGATGGTGTTGTAAATGTACACATTAGCAGAAAAAGGCACATCATGGCATAGGCCCAGAGGACTCCTTCCCTACCTAAGTGGCCCACTCAGTGGCTGACAAGTTGGTGCTGGCTGTTGGCTGGGCCTCAGTACCCTTCTATGGCCTTTCTATGGGGCTACTGGGGCTCTGTCATATCTGTGGGCTCCCCAATCCCAACAGAGTGGCAGCTACAGTGCCTCTAATGAATCTTCTGGAGTCACTGGTCCATTATACTGTGTTCTGGGGGTCACATAGGGACACTCCTGATTCAGTTGGGGGGGGACTGCACAAGGCATGGGGGACACCTGGCTCCCACCATGCTTGCGTCGGCTCACTCTGGCTGCTCTCTATTCCAGCTGTCAGCGTTCCGCACACTCTTGTTTTCTGGACACGGTGAGAAAGAAGAGGTGATGGTAAACAACTACCGCCCGCTCCAGCCCCTCATGGACCGGAAAGTCCGTTCGTCATTCCAGGCCACTAGGGTGGGAACGAGGTCCTAATCATAGGAGGATGTCCACAAGGATAGGCAGAACAGAGTGACATGTGATTAAAAAGAAGACGAGATCATTGCTCCAGTCAACCTGCTTTTTGTTGTTGTTGTTGTTGTTGTTGTTGCAAGTAAAAGAAATACTTTAAAGAAACCGAAGAAACAGAGCTGGAGGGACAGCTCCGGCCACAAAGCGCTTACCTAAAGCCATAAGGACCTGAGGTCAGATCCCCAGTACCCACACAAAAAGTGTGTGCATGTAAATCTCAGTGATGGCAATATAAAAATTGGAGACAAGTGGATCCCTGGAAACTTGCAGGACAGCCAGCCAGGACTATGTCATAAGTTCTAAAACAAAGAGAAGTCCTGTCTCAAGCAAAATGTGGAATGTATCTGAGGACTGACATGGGACACGCTTTGACCTCCACATGCAAAAAGTACACATTTGCATCTGTACACATATGTGCACCAAAATACCCAAATCTCTCTCTCTCTCTCTCTCTCTCTCTCTCTCTCTCTCTCTCTCTCACACACACACACACACACACACACACACACACACAGAGACAGAGAGAGAGAGACAGAGAGAGAGAGACAGAGAGACAGAGACAGAGAGACAGAGACAGAGAGACAGAGACAGAGAGACAG
>CABHPP010121155.1:0-46320 GCA_902168425.1 Peromyscus attwateri | reverse complement strand
AGAAGTAAAAAGAAGGGATGAGAGATGATAAGGCAGCTGAAGGTGGGAAGGCAAAGGTTAGACACCGGAACAGCCCAGCACCTAGGAGGTGACAGCCTGTCAGAAAAAGAGGGAGGAGAGTAAACAGGGTCAACACAACGGTCAGCTGACTTTGCAGGTCGATATTAAATGAGGGAGGTGTGGACATGAAGGAAAGACGGTGTGCATCATCTGCATTTGTCCCTTGCTGTGCTCTAGTGCTGGCCCTGACTGTTTAATTCTTCATGTGAGCATGGGTGCTGGGCCTTCTTCTGTATGGTCCCTAGTATAGCCTAGCATGGGTGCTGCGCCTGTCTCTGTGGGCCATTGGGATCCCTAGCCTAGGTCGGATCCCCACCTCATGGAATACTGTGGTTCAAATTTTCCCTCTTTAGTTAGAGATATTCTCCAGCTCAAATCTCAGAATATAGTACTGGGACATTTGCTTTTGGTTTTCATAGTGAGGCATCCCAGGAGGGATCATTACCTCTTAACCTGTCTAGCTGCCAACTTGCTGCTTAGCAATGCTGTTTGAGTGCTGAGGAGAGGATTTTCCTGGCATCCTTCCCTCTGCCAGTGTAGCTGCTGCAAGTGCCTCCCTCCCTCCCCTCCCCCTCCCTTCCTCCCCTTCTCCCTTCCTCCCTCTCCACTCTTTCTTGCTCTTCTTTAGAATTATCTGTGTGCAGTTTCTGGGGTGTTCCTTTTGTTCTGCTATGTCATTCTGTAGCCTGTGTTTGTCCTTAACCAGGAAGAAGGCACCCCAGTCAGGGACAAGCCCCCTAGGATACATTCTACACTTTCTCCACTGTTCTGTTTTCCAAAATTCCCTTTCTTTCTTCCTTTGCTACTGAAATTAGTGTTTGCAATTACCCACCACCTCATAGGACAGCTCCTCTCTAACTGTCCCTGGATACAGCCTGTGAGTGGATGTTATCTGACATCCTTGGGAATGTCAATTGCCAGTTTGTAGTGTTTCTAATTCTGTCTGTGTTGCTCAAATTCTAAACGTTCTTTTAATAAAAAATAAAAAAAAAAACAGTACCAGATATTGGGGTAAATTCTGAAAGATCAGAGAGACAAAGGAACAAGCCATAGATACCTCTTACCTCTAGAACTCCTCAGCCTGAAAAAGCCTCTAGTTCCTGTCTGCTCGAGCCTTATATACCTTTCTCCGCCCAGCCCTCACTTCCTGGGATTAAAGGCATGTGTGCTTCCCAAGCAAAGGCATGAGATCTCAAGTGCTGGGATTAAAGGCATGTGACTCCCAAGTACTGAGATTAAAGGTGTGTGCCACCACTGTCTGGCTTTGTTTCTCTCCTAGACTAAGTCAATCTCATGTAGTCCAGGGTGGCTTTGAACTCACAGAGATCCAGATGGATCTCTGCCTCCTGAATGCTAGGATTAAAGGTGTGTGCCACCACTGCCTGGCCTCTATGTTTAATCCAGTGGCTTGTTCTGTCCTCTGATCTTCAGGCAAGCTTTATTAGGGTACACAATATATCACTACCGTCTCTGTTGTAAGCAACTCTAAGTCTTGGTCTACATTCTTCCATTGGTATAAGTATCAGGCCTGCCTGTCAGACTATGTATGGTTTGGGGTTTTGTGTAACACAGGCCATGGCTTACCTCAGACCATAGTGCTGTCTAAATCCATGCTATAAACCATTGAAATGCAACTCTACCTATAACTTAAACTTTCACACTCTTTGCAGCAATTGTTCAGTATAGGTATTCCAGACAAAGAAACAGATTACTCCAAATGTAGTAACATTATATTCCTTCCTATAAAACAGAGAACCATGCTCAGTCCAAAAGAATACCTTGGCATTTGTTTGGAGATAACTTTTAGTCTGTTTATCTAATTTATACTTGTCTAAACCATCCAGAGCATAGAATGGCTTGTTCATGGGCTCTTCTTCTCTGTTTTGTCTTGGGCACACTAGAGTTGGAACCCAGGGTCTTTTGTGTATGAGTCATGCACTGGGAGCCTGAACCACATCTCTATGGCTAAGATTCCGGTTTTGTTTGGCTTTGAGACAGAGTGTGTCTCTGTCACTGAGGCTGGCCTAGAATATGCGCTCCTTCTGCCCTGGCCTCCAGAGTGCTTTGGTTACAGTCATAAGCACCATACTGAGCTTATGCAGAGAAATAAGGGAGAATCTCTGAAATCATGGACTGTGTTGTGATACTGGGCTTTTTACTTATCAGCACCTGTTTCCTTCTGACAAGGAGTTTACAGTAGTCCTGTTCTCACGGTGTCATTGCAAGGGTTAAATGTGGCAAGCTTTCTTGTTAGACTATTTTGGATCACCAGCCTACAAATAACAACATGGAGACTTCCATTTAATTATGAAAGCTTGGCCTTTGTCTTAGGCTTGCCCCCAACTACCTCTTATAACTTAATCTGCATTCTACCATGTGGCTTTTTTTAACCTCTTCCCTATTTCTATATGTCGACTTGTTCTGCATCTTCTGGTGTCTCCTGCATGCCTGGATTCTTCTTCCCAGTTTCTCTCTACCTAGAAGTCCCACCTATACCTTGTGCCTAGCTAATGGCCACTCAGCTTTTTATTGCACCAATCACAGCAACACATCTTCACACAGTGTACAAATATTCTGCAACAGTTAAATACTATAATTATGTGGTTGGTTTTTTCAAGTCCGGCACAGGTGCCAGTTTCACCATTATTTTGTATTGTGACAGGAATTAGTTATAAAGAAAAGGCAGTAGTTTCTAAAGTAGCACATGGGAGAGATGAATAGGTATTGTATAGGTTCACCTCCCAGGTTAAGGTGCCTTTGCTCAAAGGAAGTTTCTTTCAGTGTCCTGAAAGTCCTGGGGTGTGATAGGGTAAATTATGACTGTGAACTAGAGCCAAACGGGAGGTTCTCTGAGAGTTCAGCTTTGCACCACCATCCATGCTACACTAATGCTGCAACAAGGCAAGAACTTAAAACCCTGTCCACTCAGAGCTTGTGCTGAAACACAAGCATTTCCTTTATATGGTTCTCAGTTTTCTGGAGTAGGAAGGTCCAGTCCATCACCTTCCCTGTATTCTTGCCCTTGATGGCTTCTCGGTATCTGGTACCAGAGTGTGTGGATCTCCTGCTGCATCCACAGAGTTGAAGATACTGCTGACTAGAATCTGGCCTGCCTTAACCTGTTAGCCCTGGCTCTTGATGATGAGCCCCTGGCTGGAGTAACTTACTTACAGGCTGCTCTGCTTTAGAGCATGACAATGCTTTTATTTCATCTTTTCTCCAATGACATTATAAACTGTGTCGAGGCCACTGAGTCTTTTTATCTGATTTGTTAGCCCGGCCTTTCCTTGCCTTCAGCTTTCTGTCCTTGTCTGCCCTTAGTGACTGGCCTGCATGCTTTTCCACTTAGAATTACACACCAAATGGTACCAAGAAGTCTGTCAGTGTCTCCTAACGGTGCCTGTCTGCTCCTTCACAGAGGCTGAGCACCCCTGTCCCCCAGGGTTAGACCCCTCTGCTCCCCTGAGCCCTTTCCTACCCTGTCTGTGCCAGAACTCAGGAGAGGCCAGTTGCAGCACAGATCTTCGTTATTTCTGCTTGATCATTTCACGCCCAGAACTCAGATCTTTCTGTTTGCTTCTTTTGTGATAACACTCCTGAAATGATCTTTGAGAAGCAGTTTTTACTTCTTTATACATTTGTCACAGTCCAATGCTTTTATAAAACATAAACTAGCAGAAAAATGAAGTAAAATTATACTAATAACCCCCCCCCCACATACACACTTTTGATTGCTTTCTCTACTTGTTTGTCTTTGTGACATGATCTCAGTACGTAGCTCAGTCTGGTCTCAAATTCATGGCTGAGGGTCGGGGACAGGTGTGTCCTGCTACTATGTCCCATACTCTTTTTTATGCAATATCTCACTATGTATCCCTGGCTGTCCTGCCAATCACTGTGTATAAAACCAGGTTGAATTCACTACAGAGATCTGCCTGCCTCTGCCTCCCCAGAGCTGGGATTAAAGGTTCACTTAAAACACACACACACACACACACACACACACACACACACACACACACACACTATTGTTGTCTAGGTTGGCTTCAAACATGTGATCCTCTTATTTCAACCTCCCAAGTAGCAAGATTACAGGCATAAATTATGCTCAGATCAGCACAAGACTTAACTGATTGAAGTCAGCAGGTAAACGAATTATGAGGTGGAATTGCTATGAAAGTGACTGAACACTTTCAGTCTCTATACTTACCCATTGTCGATCAGTAACAAACCCATATTTAACCAAATATCTGTTCAAATCTTACTCTGAAAATGTAAATATTCCTTAGGTCTCTTGAAGTCAAGGCCAGGCCCCTTAGTCTCTTCCTCCCTGTATCTCTTCTCCTTAGTTACCATCCAGCACATGGGAACCATTTTATCCACACCCTCCTTCCTGACTCCAGGTGTCAGTAGTCGGGGAACACCATGAGCACTGGGCTTCTTGATTCAGTCCTTAGGACGTAAAAGAAGCTAATGAAGTTAGAGACTGCTCTTTTCAATGCTTTGTTCTGTCTGATCTTAAGCTACAGGCTCCCACTTTAAAAATACTATTTTTAATGGTGTGTGTGTGTGTGTGTGTGTGTGTGTGTGTGTGTGTGCGCGCATATGAGCACAGGTCCCACAGAGGTCAGAGACATCTGATCCCCCAGAGCTTGAGTTGTAGTGGTTGTGAGCCACCTGACATGGGTTCTGGGAACTCAACTCAGGTCTTCTGCAAGATGAGCCCCCACTCTTAATTACCAAGCTATTGTTCCAGCCCGAGAATTACTCTGCACTGGAAACTTGCATTTCTACTATAATAAGTTCAGATACAGCTATGGCAGGTAAGTATCATGGGTGACTGTGAGGGTCACAATCTCAGAAAGGTGGAAAAGAAGAACACAGGGAAATTTGTAATATAAAGAATGAAAAAGATTCAGTTTTGTTAGTAAACCGACTTTATTGCCTTAAAGTTAAAATGGCCTCACTCTATCTTATTTTTGCTCTTGTAACAAGGAATGTGAATGCTAAGAAAATCATTCAAAGGCTGTGGGTGTAAACTCAGCCGAGCACATTTGACAGGCGTGTGGCTCTGGGGTCTAACCTAGCATTGAAAAGGAAAGGGGCAGTGGGAGAAGGGAAGAGGAGAGAACAGAGAAAGAATAGTCATCTGCGTGTTTAATGAGTGACAGTAGCAGGTAGTGAAAGTGAATAAGGCATTTTTAATTTCTCTGTATGCAGGAGCTGCAGTTAAAAACAGGACAAGGAGAAGGTCTAAACCCAAAGGCTGAAGATCTCGACGGGTTTAACTCGAACAGAAGAAAAGGTCCTTTTAGAAGTGTGGACCAACTCCAGGTTGGTCAGCTCTGTTCAGTGTTTCTAATGCTCTTCAGTTTTGATGAGAGTCTAAGAATAGGTTAAAAATAGCAGACTCTGAATAAAATCTTCAGACATTAGATTTTTTTGTTGCTTGTTTGTAAAATGTCCTGTATTTCTTTCAAAAAAATTTATTAAATTATTTCTCATCCAGAAATGTGTTATCTTCTTATGTCGGCAGAAATGATTTATTTGAATATTGTATGAAATACATGTGATAATACTAGATTATATTTATTCCCATTACAGACAGATTTATTCTCAGAGAGACAGGTATATTTCTAAAATCTAGAACTCTACATTCAAACAATCAAATTATGTATGTACTATAACATATTAAGGAGTATTTTAGTGTCATATTTTAAAAAATAAAACCACAACCCATAAACTAATTTCAAAGGTCAAAAGAAATTGAAAATATTTATTTAAGAAAAACAGTGTACTTAAAATTGTAATGATATTCAGAATACAAATACATCTATTTAAATTTTGAAAAATATTTACATTTTTACATATTTTAATAGTAACATTTAGAGTATTTAGAGTATGGATGTATTCCCACAGATACCATTTGCACTCAGAAATATTTTCAACAATTGTAATTGTCTTTTTGTCTACTGGAAACCCCACTCACAGTTGAGAAATGTTGTAAATATTAACTTAATTGTGGACTTCCTAAGGCCTTTTCCTGGGTCTAGGCTAAACTGAAGTCTTTGAACACTTCCCACTCCTGATGACTGCAGGGCTACTGCTCCTGTGGGCATCAGTGTTGGGTGGATTGACAATGCTCACAAGATCATACTTCACAGGGCTGTTGGAAGATTAACTGGCTTTGCACCTTAGTTGCCTTGGCTACACTGCTCTCTTTTCTCGTGCATTTTTATTGCCTCATTTCTATTTGTTGTTGTTTTGTGGCAGGGTCTCAGGTAATTACTCTGAAAATTTCTGGAGTGCAGGATTACAGGCTTGGGACACCATGTCTGCTCTCTCACACTTAATGTTAGTTAAGTGTTAGTTATTTACGCTGTTACCCTGCAAGGAAATGTCACGAAACACGACAGAATCCGCTGATAGAGTTTATTGGGGGGACAGAGGGGAAGTGAGTACCCGCACGGGAGAAAGCACGTGTGAGGAAGGGGCTTGGGTCAGTCATGGCGGCTCTTTATAAGGCGGGGCGTGTCCAGGTAGACGTGAGATTTCCAGTTCTTTCTGTGCTGTGCTGACTTTTCTATTTATTGGTTGTTTTAGTGCCTTTAATGACATTTCAGTGTGCTTGTGATAGGATGTATTTTAGTCATGTTTTATTTATGTTTGACTTGCTTCTGGTTGTGTTAACAGGATACTAACATACTTTGTATCTCCTTCCACCCTTTGGTTGTATTTTGCAGTATTTGAAGTTAACAATCTATAAAGTAGATTTGTTTTTTCATGGAGTATTTATTCCATTGGATGATTGAATAAGGCATTATTTACTTACTCATTTGACCTTGTATCAGATGCCATCTGCAGGCCAGGCAGCACGTCATAGAGAGCTGAAAAGTACTGCTCATGGAGTCTTTCAAGTAGCTCAGGTTGGAGGACGGCAGCTTATAGAGAGCCATGGTGGAAGCATGACCTCTACAATGTGTGAAGATACCCAGCCTGGCTTTAATAGATGTAGAGAAAATTGTGATGCCTTTGCCAGGCAAAAACAGCTTGAGTGTAACACTGTAGGATAATAAATGTTAACTCTCTACAAAACAACATGGCAATATGTTAACCAGAATCATCAGAGCCAAATAGGAAGATGAATAATTTTAATGTTCATTTTTTTAAAGTTCCAGCTATTTAAAATGATAAGAATCTTTATGGTAGGGGAGAAACAAACCACAGTATTTCTTTTAATGTAGAAATTGGATGAGCAAAAGAAATGGTTAGATGAAGAAGTAGAGAAAGTTTTGAACCAACGCCAAGAACTAGAGATGCTGGAAGAAGACCTGAAGAAACGCGAAGCCATCGTCTCTAAAAAGGAAGCCCTGCTACAGGAGAAGAGCCACCTGGAAAATAAGAAGCTGCACTCTAGTCAGGTATCCTGTTTGTCACTTTATTCTGCTTCTAGGATATTTTCTCTCTAAAAGGTAAATCCGGAGCTGGATAAATAGCTAAGTGATTAAGAGCACTGGCTGCCCCTCCAGGGTCCTAGGTTTGATCCCAGCACACACATGGAAGCTCACAACCACGTATATACAACTCCTGTCCCAGGGGATCCTCTTCTGGCCTCCTTGGGCATCAGGCATGCACATGGAACACAGACATACATTCAGACAAAACACCCATAAACATATAAAAATTAGAAAATTAAAAGGTAAATCACAACCTTAGTAATTTGCTTTCCATCCAAGGGTGAGGCCCTGAGTTAGGATCTCAAGAATCCACATAAAAAGTGGGGGATGGAAGCAGTCACTTGTAATTTCTGTGTTGGGAAGGCAGAGATGGAGTTCCTGGGGCTGACTGGCCAACCTGGCTAAATCACTGAGCTCCAGGTCCACTGAGAGACCCTGTCTCCAAACATAATGTGCAAAACCCATTGAGGAAGACACCTGATGCTAACCTCTGGCCTTGAAACACATGTTTACATATGTGGACACACAGACACATAAAGATAAACTGTAGTTAAAAGCCAAAGAAAAAATATTATTCTCAGTGTCTTCTGCTACTTTATCAAATGATTGACATCAAAGCATTGCCGCTTCCAGGTAACATATTCAATAGTCTTCAAGCATGACTTATTAACTTGTATATGGTGGTAAAATATATAGAACATAAGATTTACCTTTTAGTTTTGTTCTTTACCAGTGTCTCCTATGTAGCCTGGTCTGGCCATGAGCTTCTGCCTTGGTGTCTGGTGCTAGGTTTATAGGAATATGCCTATGGTCATGGTCAATTTAAAATTTACTTTAAAAGACATTTTTTTGGAGTTTACAATTCAGTGGCATTAATACCTACAATGTTGTTGAACTGTCACAACTATATATTTCCAAAACTTTTTCATCCCCCCAGATAGAAGCTCTGTGACCTTCCTCAGTAACTCTCTTTCCCTCCTTCCTGTCACTCTCCATTAGTGATGTCAGAGGGCATTTTAAATAGATTGCGCTACATGGTATTCTACAGTGGGCATTTGGAAAATGTTGTCCACATGTCACTACCATCCACCACTAGAGGGTTACAAGATTCATATAAAAAAGAAAAAAAGGATTGTAGAATGATGGTTAGGTGTTTTGTTTTGTTTTGTTTAATTATAAAGACTTGAGTAATGTCATAAATACTATTCCTGCAGGACTTAGACCTTAGGAGCCAAGTCATGAAGTAGTTTTATGAACAGGTTTGCCTCAGTCCCAGATTTTCAGAAAGGAATGATTGTGGAAGTGAAAGCAGCAGGAACTATTTCTTGACTTACCTGCATGTATTTTCACTAATAGCATCTAAAAATGAAGCTGACTTGTCAGATTTGAAAAGATAATTTCACTTAGAGCTGGCACTGGGTCCAGAAAGGGTCCACATCTGTGTCATAGAACAAAGGATCAGTGGCCTACATGTCAGTAAGCATCTAGACCGGAGAGTCCAAACTGATAATGGTGTGTTCTTAACATTGCTCCACTGGGACCTGTGTGTGACTCTGCTGTCACCCATTTCTAGTCTAGTTGTCATTGAATACAGGGTTTGGGTGGCCACTCTGACAAACATGATTCTTGATGGCACATCCAGGTAACTGCTTAAACTGTCAGGGTCAAGTTATAGAAAACTATCCCTCAAAATATGTAAAATAACAGCAAAAGCTTAACAAATCAAAATTACAAGGGAATGATAGAAGAAATTACCTGGATCTTTAAGCTATGTTCTATTTATAAAAGAGAGAAGAAGAAAGTAAAGACTGTGGAGGAAAATATTTTCTTAAAGTTTACTTTATGAGACGGGAAAAGAAAAAGCATAAAAACAGCTATTTCTAATTTTAAAGAGCTGTAATTTTTTACAAAGATTTTGTTTCTTAAAATTAGGTGCATATGTCTATCTGTCTGAGGAGTATGTGCAGGTGTCCTGAAGAAAAGGGTGTAGCTAGAGTTACAGGTGGTTGTGGGCCACCTGTTAAGGGTGTTCAGAACCAAACATGGGGCTTCTACAAGAACAGCACATGGTGTTAACCACTGAGCATCTCTCCAGCCTTGAGAGATGGAATTTTAAGAAGCAAGAACACACTGAGATAAATAGGAAGTATAAATGAGTGAAAACCACCTTAATACTTTGAAATTTTTAACAGACTGAACATTTTAACAGACTTGAGACTGTTATCCCACTTGATTCTTTTCAGAAAAAAAGGCATTAAAAGATTTCATTTTTTTCTAGTGTTTGAGGAATATTTACAAGACTTTAATGATATGCATTTCAGACAAGGACCATGGTAGGCTGAATACTTATCTAAAATGACAGAGAAGAAAAATGCATTGCATACAGTTAACTCAAGCCAAGCATGCTGTTAGTACCTGTAAATCTAGCATTCCTGAGGGAAGGTAAGATGATTGGAAGTTCTGGGCCCATTTGGGCTACATATCATGTTTAAGGCTAACCTGGGCTACACAAGAATACCCTGCCACAAAAGAAACAAAAAAATTAAAATATGTCACTGACCTGCAAATAAGAGCTAAAATTATAAAACTATTAGAAGAACACACAGTCTGGACTGCAGCCATTTCATAATGTAATTTTTTAAGATTTATTTTTATTTATATGCATGTGTCTGCATCTATGTATGTGCCCACAGAGGCCAGAAGAGAGTGTTGGATCCCTGGCGTTGAAGTCACAGGTGGTTGTGAACCACCTAATATGGGTGCTGGGAACCAAACCTGGCTCCTCTGTGAGAGCAGTAAGTGCTCTTAACTTCTGACTCCTCTCTCTGGCCTGCTTTGTGACTTTTGAGTAGTGATTTCTTGGATATTGCACCTAAAACACAGCAGGAAAAGAAAAAACAAATAAATTGGACTTAATATTAAAAATATTGGAGATTTAAAAGACATGATCAGGAAAGTAAAAAGATAGCTTACGGAATATAGGAAAGTATTTGCAAATTTTTTATTATCTGCTAAGAGATTGAGAAAGACTTAAAGTTTGATAATAAAAGAGTAACCTGCATTCTCTCCTAGCACTTGGGAGGTTGTTGAAGTAGGAAGATTATATAGCATAATCTTGTCTAAAACAAAAACAAAATAAATATGACCTAATTAAAGAAGAAAGGATCTGAAAAGACTTTTTTCCAAAGAAGAAAAGTGACAATAACCACATAAGAAGACAATCATTAAGTTAGCCATCAAAGTAATTAATACAAAGCAAAACCTTCAAAGAGATCCTGTTCACTGGGGTGGCTATAATTAGAAAACCAGATTAGAAGTATTGCTGAGGGAGTGGGGAAAAAATGGAACATTGTCTACTGCTGGTGGGATTATAGTATGGTACAGTTATCTTGGATAACCATCTTGGAGTTCTTCTAAAGGTTAAATATTCAGATATGTTGTTAGCCCAGCAATTCCTTGGGTATATATTCAAGAGAAATAAAGGCACATGCCCATGTCAAAACTTGAAGGTTCATGGAATCATAGCTAAATAGTAGCAACACTACAAGTGTTTATCAGCTGATGAATCAGTAGGCTGTGATATATTGAGTATTGGCATTAGAAAGCAATGAGGCATTGATATCTGCTACATATGGTGAACCTTGAAGACACACGTTAAGTGAAATAAGCTAGTCACAATATGTATTGTGTAATACTCTTCCTGAATAGGCAATTCCAAAGGAAGTAGAATAGTGGGTGGTCGCCTAGGCTAGTGAAGTGAGGTGAGATTGGGGAAAAAATGGAGTGACTTACTGAGTCTTTACTGAAGGGTGATGAAATGATTCTAAAATGGATTGTGGCAGTGATTGCATAATTCTGAATATACTGAAACCCTTTACCATACTTTAAATAGATGAGTTATATTATACATGAATTTTATCTTATTCAGAATACCTACCTATAGGCTGGGTGGTGATAGTGCATGCCTTTACTCCCAGCACTCAGGAGGCAGAGGCAAGCTGCTCTACAGAGCGAGTTCCAGGACAGCCAGGGCTACACAGAGAAACCCTGTCTCAAAAAAAAAAAAAAAACCAAAAACCAAAAACAAAAAACAAAAACAAAAACAGCCAGGTGGTGGTGACGCACGCCTTTAATCCCAGCACTTGGGAGGCAGAGCCAGGCTGATCTCTGTGAGTTCAAGGCCAGCCTGGTCTACAGAGCGACATCTAGGACAGGCACCAAAACTACACAGAGAAACCCTGTCTCGAAAAAAGAAAAAAGAAAAACCAAAAACAGAATAACTGTAAAGCCAGGAAAGGACATAACAAAAGCTACATGATTACTCAAAAACTGTCTGTGAGATGGAAACAAGTAGGTGACACCCAGAGTTTAGGACAATGATGAAGGCTTGGGGAGAACTTCAGCCCCTCCCCTGCACACACCTTTCAAACAAAGGAACAGCTTTAGTGAAATGCAGTTCACTTACAGCATCAAAAAGTCAAGGTGGAAAACAGGAGTAAGGCATAGGATGGAACAGAACATAGTTGACAAACTCTTCTTTTCTCACAGGATGCTTTTTCTTCATGAGGTGGCAGGCATTAGACAGAATGCCCCACATAGGGAATGCATGAAGGTCCACATTCAAATTCTGAGGTATCCGTCTTGTAACCTTGGCTTAGACATCAACATGCTGTCAGCTGGAATTACACTTCCAGCAGGCCAGCACATGTTTTTAAGTAGTCCCTGCAAAAGTAGAAACCCTTACTTATATTTAGGGTCCCACATGATCCTGTCATCACATCTTACCAGCTCTTGTTTGCTTTTGCTCATTTGTTTGTCTGAGACATGGTCTTACTATGGAGCCCCAGCTGGCATGGAACTTGAGGTTCTCTTGCCTCACCCTCGCATGTCCCAGAAGTGCTGGGATTACTGCCACCATTCCCAGCAGTCTTAGGAGCTAGTAAATTCCTAACTCATGCAAGTTGGGTTTTTTTGGGGGGTGGGGATGGTGGTACCATAGCATGCATCTAGAAGTCAGAGGACCCTGTTGGGTATCAGGTCTTGCCTTCCAGCTTATTTGAGTCAAGGTCTGTCTTAGCCACTGGTGGGTAGATGAGGCTAGCTGACCCACAAGCTTCTGGCAATTTTCCTATCTCTATCTCCCAAATCCCTATGAGGTGCACTGAGATTAGAGTAGAGACAAACTAGTGCATCCAGCTTTTATAACGGTTCTGAAATCCATTCAGGCCATCAGGCCTACACAGCAAGGGCTTTACACACTGAACCATCTCTCCAGCCTAGTACATGACTCGTAAATGCTACCACATTGCCTGGCATGGTGGCACATGCCTTTAGTCCCAGCACTGGAGAAGCAGAGGCAGGCAGAGCTCTATGAGTTTGAGGCCAGCCTGGTCTACATAGTGACTTCCAGGCAAGCCAAGCCTACATAATAAGACCCTTTCTAAAAATAAATAAATAGAAAAATAAATACCACCAATGTTAAAAACAAGCAATAGAACTGAAGGAAAAAGGAACTGGAGGACACTAGAATAGAACAAGAAGCTGAAAAAGCTTCAGGAAAGACTCGTATCTTCAATGTGGTTTTAAAAAAAAGATACTGTAGCCATAAGACAGGAAGTACAGGACATTAATGACATGAAGGAACTATTAGGAATTGAAAGGGCAAACAGAAAAAGTTGAAATATTTGAGAGTGTGATTTAAAAGAAAAATCACTAGAAAATAAAGGGGAAAATCTCAGATAAATCTAGGAAGCCCAGCACTGAAGTAATAGGAAATTCAAAAAGATGAGTCAGAGAAAACACACAACGTCAAAGCTCCTGGGATGGAGAGATGGCTCAGTGGGTAAGAGCCCTTGCTACTCTTGCAGAAGACTCAGGTTCCATTCCCAGCACCCACATGGAGGCTCACAAACCATCTGTGACCCAGTTCCAGAGGATCCTATGCCCTTATTCGTAGCTGACATCTGTAGCTCTCAACATCATGTTAGCCTTCACTTTCTCCCTTCTAGGAACACTTAGGTTCTGATCTCAGGTACATGCATGGTTCGTGTGGTAGTGTGAAAGAAAATGGCCCCCAAAGAGAGTGGTGCTATTAGGGGGTGTGGCCTTGTTGGAGGAAGTGTGTCACTGTAGGGGTGGGCTTTGAGGTCTCCTTTGCTCAATCTACTAATTTTCCCAGTTCACTTCCAGTTGCCTTTGGATCAAGATGTAGAATTGTCCAGCACCATGGCTGGCTGCATGCTGCCACACTCCCAGCTGCCATGCTCCCCTCCATGATGATAACTGTCCAAACCTCTGGAACCATAAACCACCACCTCAATGAAATGTTTTCCTTTATAAGAGGTGCCATGGTCATGGTGTCTCTTCACAGCAACAGAAACCCTAAGACAGCGCGTATACATACATGCAGGCAAAACATTCATATAAAATAAAAACAAATCAATCTTAAAAAGAAAAGTTTCCCGACATAATATAAGATTCTAGACTGAAAAAGCCCATCAAGGACCCAACACAAAAGCCTTGTGAAGGGTTTAGGTGACCAGAGGAAAACAAATCTTTGGTACTCCAACTTGAAAAAACCAGTCACTTGTCAATCTCAGGAGCCACTTTCTCCACTTAAAGCAGTCTTCAGATTCATGAGGAAAATGTTCAACTAAAAATCCTCTTCTTAGTCCAAATTCCTAATTAGTGTAAAGGTAGAGTGTTTCCTGTCAAACAACCGCACTTCACATGTGAAAAAGGAACATGCAGTGTCTGAAGACACCACTCAGCATGGTCATGCAAGAAAAGAATCTGCTGAGGTGGCTCAGTGGGCAAGGGTGCGGTCACCAAATGCAGTGTGACCCCAGGGCTCACACGGGAGAAGGAAAGAACCATTCCCTTAAGGTGTCCTCTGACTTTATACTTGTGCTCTGGCAAACACACACACACACACACACACACACACACACACACACACACAGTAAAAATAAATACATGTAAAATAAAAAGATTATTTTAGGAGGGGGACGGTTCGGTCTGTGGCTAGATGCCGACTTATACCATGGGCGCAGCAACTCTTGTAGCACTTTTAATAATGATATTCTCTCCAAAAAAGAAGACTTCATAGTTCAGGACCTAGAGGTATGGACATTTGAGTGACATTTAGGCTGCCTTAAAATATGATATCAAAAAGACTGGGTTAGACTAGCCCTCTCACTGGAAGAAGACGAGCCCTAGCCTTGCCTGCCTCATCTCACAGTAAGACTTACTTTCTGCCATCATCCCAGAGCATGATAACAATGCAGAAAGACT
This sequence comes from Peromyscus attwateri, assembly GCA_902168425.1. Taxonomy (NCBI): domain Eukaryota; kingdom Metazoa; phylum Chordata; class Mammalia; order Rodentia; family Cricetidae; genus Peromyscus; species Peromyscus attwateri. The sequence continues at coordinate 31,510 of CABHPP010121155.1, read as the reverse complement.
CTGAAAGGTACCCGCAGAGGGCAGATGCTGAAGACATCTTTCTGAAGACAGAAATCTGAAGTCCAGATTGTTAAAAGACTTTGTGCTCCCACCACTTTCAGACCCACGCCGTGAGAAATCAGAGTGTTTATAGATGTATGAGTTGAACGCAATTTTTATTTTTGGTAACTGTGAAAAACAAAGATACTGTGGAATTATATACCTGCCTTGTGTATTTATCAACATAATTTACCAAATGTATAGTTATTGTTTGCCATGGAAAGCTGAATCTGATTTAGAGAAATTGAAAGGACATAGCACTTAAAGGGAATATCTGATTTTTTGAGCTGTTTTATTTATTGTTTCTAGTATATTGTCTGAAATATATTGGCATTTTTTCTTTTAATGTGTCAAATCCTGAAATAAAGAAATGGAAAAATTAAAAAAAAAGATTATTGAATACATTTCTTGACAACTTTGATTAAATGAAAGTATGAGATTTTACACTTTTGTAGAAGAGTTAGTTATAAAGTATAAAAAAGATGTATCTAGTGGAAGTATGACCATGTTTTACAGATATATCAGCTATGGATAATAGTCACAAGTTCCTAATGAGGTAAGTGAGTATCGATTTAACCAAAAGCTCTAATCTAACTTACAGTGGGAAAATCGAGGAAGGATGTACACAGAGAAGGGTGTGAGTGCAAATTCTCGCTCCTGTAGTAGACGACAGTGTCTAAAGGGGGTTGTTTAGACAGGTGGGCAAACTATTAGAAGAACCAACTAAAAGGAGTTAAGGAGACTTATTTTAGGAAAGGTACTGCTTTCTATTATGATATGATAAACTTTATGATAGTCTATATGTATGTTAGAAACCATATGGAAGTATATAATACAGTATCTTTACACATTGTTTTAAGTTATAATGGACAGCTCCATAAACCTGACCAGATTCTTATATTTTCTGACCATAATGAAATAAGAATAAAAAGTATGCTGAACACACCAAATATTGACCTCTTAAGAAATTGTAATGGTTTTACCATGTAATGAACTAAGGAGTAAAATAATAAAAGAAAAAGAAAAATACTGCCTCTCAAAACCTTTGATTTTTTTAAAAAATGAGTCTGAGTGTTTTGCCTGCATGTATAGTGCACTATGTGTATGCAGTTCCCAAGGAGGCCAGAAGAGGGCACCAGATCCCCTGGAACTGGATTACAGACGTTGTTAGCTGTCATGTGAATGCTGGGAACTGAACCCTGATCCTTTGCAAGAGCAGCCAGGTCTCTTAACCACCAAGCCAACTCTCTAGCCCCCATGACTTCATATTTTGAAATATAGATAGATAGATATGGTTTTTCGAGACAAGGTTTCTCTGTGTAACATTTCTGGCTATCCTGGAACTCATTCTGTAGACCAGCCTGGCCTTGAACTCACAGAGATGCACCTGCCACCAACACGTGGCAAACCTATATATTTTTTAAGAACCATTAAATTTAAGATTTTAGAAAGTTTATGGAAGAAAATAAAAGATAAAAATAAAATCATTTAGTATCTTAATGATGTTTTTCCTGTTTTCTAAGCTGTCTGAATTTCTTGTTAACTCTCTTTCTATCTGATGGTTGTGTCCTTTAGGACTTAAGCACAGATAGTCTGAAAATATCAACTCGCCTGAACTTGTTGGACCAAGAGTTGTCGGAAAAAAGCTCGCAACTTGAGAGCAGCACAGCTGAGGAGAAAGTAAAGATTGCAGAACAGGTTCAGGCTCTCCAAAGAGAAAAGGATCAGCTGCAGAGACAGAGAAGCATTATGGACGAAAAGCTTCAGAATGGGAGAGTGCTGTCCCCCAAAGTAAGTCAGTATTCTTTGGAACTGGAGTTGTTGTATGATGGGTGATGTGAGTGACTCCTTGGACTCTTTCCCAATGATCATAAACCTGATAAACCATTTCAAGACTGTGTCAGCTAATGAGTTCACCTGGCCTCTGTTTGGTACTATAAGCCATGCTTGATGAGAGACAGATACCTTCACAGAGTGGCACCTGTATGGACTCTTCCTGGCATCGCCAGGCACTAGGGAACCAATACATCCCTTAAGCATGGCCTGCTCAGCTGTTTCTCACTTGAAATCACAGATCACAGAAAATCATGTGAAAGCCTCCTTCCATTTGTCTTTCAAGGAGAGCTGTAACTTCTGTTTTTTTCTTTTTCACATTTTGGAGGGTATGCACTTGTGTACATGTGCATATACTGTGGTGTGTTTGTGAGGTTGGAGGACAATGTGGAGGAGTCAGCTCTCCCCTTTTTACCATGTGGTACTCAAGGGTCAGGTGTGGCCCTCAGCTCATCTGTATTCTGTGTATCTGTGGTAGTTTTGCTAGGTAGTTCACTACAGAAACCATGCCTGTGATATTAGGAGTTAATTCTTTCCATGGAAACTTGACTGAGAATTCTCCACCATTCAAATGAAAATACAAATTCTAATAAAATACCTTTTAGGTACAGTTTTCATTGGAGAGGGCATATAAATCAGCTATTTTTGTTTTTGGTTTGGCTTGATTTTGGTTTTGGTTTTGGTTTTTTGGGACAGGGTTTCTCTGTGTAGCCCTGGCTGTCCTGGAACTAGCTCTGTAGACCAGGCTGGCCTTGAACTCACAAAGATCCACCTGCCTCTGCCTCCCAGTTGCTAGGATTAAAGGCGTGTGCCACCACTGCCCAGCCTGCTTTCCTTTTTTTTAACATGTAAGAAATGACTCATTCATGGCTTTCAAGTTGCCCCAGACTTCATGTTTTAAAAGCTGTTTTATTTCAGTGGAAAATGATCCCAATGCCCTGTTCATAGTAGTTGTTGAACCTGAAATTTCTCTCCAAATAGTTATTGTTATGGCCTGTTATTACCAAAACAAGGGAAAGTGCTGAAAGAAGGTGAACTGCAGGAGCCTTGTGCCTTGCTAAATCTTGTGGTTTAGATTGGGCAAGGGGGGGGTGCTAGAAGGGCTCAAGAAGAAACAGCAGAAAGGGGTCATGTAAGTCTACTGTGAACCTGCTGTTGAAGGAACTGAGAAAGGAATTAAGACTGCAGCAGGCGTCTAACTGTCCGCTGAAGGGACATTCCACACATCTGTTGCCCTATTATATGACTTGACTTGGAAGGGATAAGCCCCCAAAACACAGCAAGCATACGCAGTAAGGAATTCTGTCTGCCCAGGATGGTTACGAGGCCGTGGAGAGGAAAACAAAGACACAAACAACTGCTAAGTTATGTTTCTCTTGAGAGTTCGTATTCCAACTGGGAAGACAGAAATATAAGAAAACAGAATCCCAAAAGAACATGAAAAAGACAATGACGAGTAATGTAGGAAAGCTATACTTATTACATTATTTACACAAATAGTGCAGAGAGGTCATCTGGGGAAAGCTATGTCAATGCTGCCATGGTGGATTGCAATCATAAGTTGGATTTTGATAGGACATTACTAGGTAGAGCAGACAGAAGAGTGAGGAAACTATTAGCAGAGGGCAGAAGCCCATTATTAATAAACAGTGAAACCATGGTAGTATACACCTGTACCCTAGCACTTGGGAGACTGAGGTGGACAGATGGCTGCAAATTCAAGGCAAGGTCTAGGCCAACTACATGGTGACGTGGGTCTCACAGAGAATGGCTTCTGTTTAGTGTGGAGTTCTGTGGCAGATAACATTGACAACACTCCCTGAACAATACCATCCAGGTGGAACACAGTTGTGTGTTCCATTTGGCCTTGTAAGCTTCCCTTTGGCTTTCTTTAGTGTAGTTTTGAAGTACACTCTGTTTTCACTACCATGTTTTAAAGCCAAGATTAGTATTCTCAATAAGTCTGCCAGTAGCAAATTAATGGAAGGAAATTCTAAAGTGACCCAAGACACGAATAGGTATGGAATAGCTTGCTATCTTGATGTCTTTAAACTTGCTTAAAATTATTTTCTCTTTTTATAGTAATTATTTTTCTAATTATATTATTTATAAGAAGTGATAGTCTTTAGATCATTTTAGTAGCAAATTGCCCAACAATTCACTGAAAATAGAACACTTCTATTTTTTGATGAAATCCAAAAATTAAAAGTGATATATTTGAGGCTGGGCAGTGGTGGCGCACACAGAGAGGTAGGCAGATCTCTGTGAGTTCCAGGCCAGCCATGCCCACACAAAGAAACCCTGTCTTGAACCCTGCCCCGACCCCCAAAAGACCCCAGAAGTTAAAAGTCTCTTAGGACTGGAGAGATGGCTCAGTGGTAAGAGCACTTGCTGCTCTTCCAGAGGACTGGAGTTCAGTTCCCAGCACCCATTTCAAGTGGCTCACAACGACTTGTAACCCCAGCTCTGGGGAACTTGTATCATCTTCTGGACCCTGAGCACCTGCACACATGTGGCATACACACACAGACATATACATACATATAAATTAAAACTAAAATACAAAGTCCAAAGTCTTTTAACTATGGGCTTCTGTAGAACAAAGTTACACACTGTCTTACCCCCAGAAGGAGAGAACTAGGGCATATAAACAATTAGCAATGTATATCTAGATCCTGTAGCTCGCTCACATCTGGCCCCTGGGGTCACTCGCTGCCATTTCCAGCTCCCAAAGGCTTGAACAGTAATCTCATTGCATCATCTCTGCCATCTCAGCACACACAGTGCGCCTGGCAGGCTTGTGCCTGCTCAGCTGTGCACCTGCCATTGTCCTTGGCAGACATCCACTACAACTGAGGGTACACCTTCACTGATGGGTTCTCTTGGCCTTTCTTCAGGGACTTTTTGTCCCTGCCACATGGCACCAGACGTCACCCACTCTCTATGATTCCTGCAATCTTGCATCTCTCCTGCTTTCCAAACCAGTACTTTGTGGGAAATTTTGTAAATTGCCAAGTTTGGCTGCCAATTTGAGACATAGCACTGGCTGCCTTAGAGCCCAGCCTCTGTGTGCTGACCCTGAGCAGATACTTCCTGCCGCTTCGGGGGAACATACTTCCTTCAGTGGTGTGACCTCTTGTTAGTCATAGCAGATTCTCAGCCCCAGCTGATCAGACATTCTTCCTCCATATCTTACAATGGCCCCATCCCAAGACTTACTAGAGTCTCTGCTTCCCTCTGACCCACATCCCAGCCCCCATCGTCTGCGTTCTCTTAGCATCCCTGTCTTCCCTGCCCACTGTATGTTTTTATTAAGCTCTGAGTAGCCAACAGCTTTTTTAGCCCACAGTTTAAGGTCTTCTACATTCTTCTCAAAACAGTGTGGTCAGGTTGATCATAGCAACAGTCCACTTCTCTGCTACCAATTTTTGTTCTAGTTTCCTTTCTGTTGCTGTGATAATATACTCTGACTGAAGGCAACTCAGGGAAGGAAAAGGTTTATTTCAACTCTCAGGTCACAGTCCTTCACTGAGGGAAGTCAGGGCAGGAACGTGAGCAAGAACTTGAAACAGAAACCATGGAGGAACATTGCTTGTTGGCATGCTTCTGGCTCATGCTGAGCTCCCTTTTGTATACATCCCAGAACAGTCAGCTGGGTCTTCCTGTATCAATCAGCAGTCAAGACAGTTCCACACAGCTCTATCCACAGGTCAGTCTGGCCTGGGAAGCCCCGCGGTGGAGATGCCCTTCTCAAGTGACTAGCTGGGTCTTCCTGTATCAATCAGCAGTCAAGACAGTTCCACACAGCTCTATCCACAGGTCAGTCTGACCTGGGAAGCCCCGCGGTGGAGATGCCCTTCTCAAGTGACTAGCTGTGGCTAACTGGACACCTATCTGCTGTGGAACAGGAGAACTAGATCTGTCTCTCTGACTGTGTTGGGGTGCCTGTTAGCCCCTCACTAGCCTCCTCACATAGCAGTCTCTGCTGACCGCTCTCCTACTCCCCACTTTTAGTGTTTTTTAGTGTTTTAGTTGTCAGTTTTTTATCTTGCTCAGGTGGGTTGAAAATGCTTCATCCTCATTTTCCTGACGAGGCTTATTTTATTAACATAATGCTTTCCACTTCTGTCCATGTTGCTGCAGACTCAACGCTGCAGAGCTCCTCTCTAGTAAGTGGTGTACAGGGAGGAAATAGAATAACCTTTATGTCTAGTCTGTCTTTCCGACTTTAGTTCCTTCTCTTATGATTAAACACTCACTTATCCAAGATGTACATATAGCACAATACTTGTGAGGGAGCTGTTGTTAGTCTTTTGTTTCACTTCCTTATTGAAAGGAATGTGTGGTTTAAAACATTAGAGACAGTGCTGTAGGCCTTGTTCTCTAGGAAGCTATTAGAAAAGTAGATCTCTAGGACTCACCTGGTCTGGTTGTCTCAGATCTTTATCAATATCTTTAGTTCAAAGTAATGGTAATGTGCAGTGACAGTTCCCCATGGCCACTTACCTTGAGTTAGAGGGACCCACAGCCATGTGGCATGCGTCATCATATTTCTAGCTTTTCACTCTTACAGTTTCATTGTGGTGTGTGTGTGTGTGTGTGTGTACACATGTACACTTACATGTGTATGCATGCACGTGCTTGTATGCTGTAGCACATGTATGGAGGTCAGTGGACAACTAGGGAGTTGGTTCTTTATTTCTGACATGTGGATTCCAGCGTACAAACTTGGGTAGTCAGGCTTGGCAGCAAAAGCCTTTACCCACTGAGCCATGGCACTGGCCCATGTGCAGCAGTTATTTGGAGTGGATAGTCCTCGGGGTTCTAGAGTTATAAGACCTCATATTTCTTAGCAGTTCCTTGACTTACATCCAAAACTATGGAAACTAAAATGATACTAAATAGATCTCAGCAAACTTTTCTTATTTTTGATAAAATATAATCTGAGTATCAATTGAAAAGTCAGATGTATTCTCTTTAGATAACTCACTTCTTTTTCTAGGTTCCTTTTATTCATTCACTTATGTACCTTTCAAAAGTATTTAAAGTGTTTTTTCCTCTTAAAAATGTGATTAAAAATGGGGCTGAAAACATGGCTTCGGTGACTAGGACCTGGGTTCAGTTCCCAGCACCTACACTGAGCAACTCACAGCGACCTGTAACTCCAGCTCCAAGACAGACAATATCCTCTTCTAGATTCTGCAGGGCACATGCACTCACATGCCAGACAATACACAATATATATAATTTAAAAATAATAAAAATTAATCTTTCAAAATATGATTATTTTGTTTATTTTGGAATAATTATCATATAAGCAAAGGATGGTTAGTTACTGTACAGAGAAATGGCAATTGAATGTTTTCCCCAAATTGCTCTTCCAGAAGATTTTATAAGATGGTTTTTTAAAGTAAATATTTGACTTCCTGCTAGGTGAAGTCATTATCTGATTCTTGAGCTAGAAAAAAAAAAAAAAAAAAAAAAAAGGAGGTCTGGGAGTCACTAACAACTCTTAGGAGTGGTGAGGAAATGGAAATATTTTTTTTAATTTTCATTATCACATTCAACAAATAGTAAGTTTAAATTATGTGATAAATACTGTACACAGCAGCAAGGATGTGAGTATGGGTCAAGTAGTCTTCCTGGAGAAGCTTGCTTTAGGTGACCTAGTGCAGACATAGGAGTACAGAGATACATCCAAGTCTCCATTGCCAGGGATCTGGGTTTCCCCTGCTTTCTCCCAGATAGCATGAATTTGGACAACTCAAAGGACTATTTTGTCTTTGACACAAACAGTATATTAACTGATGTTATATAGTTTATATATAACCACCATTTAAAATAACACTTCATTGTAATATGAACTGCTAAATGGTCTTTCAGTTAAAAACCCAGTACCAGATATTGGGGTAAATGCTGAAAGATCAGAGAGACAAAGGAACAAGCCACAGCCACCCCCTCTTACCTCACCAACTCCTCAGCCTGAAAAGGCTTCTAGCCAAAGGGGTTCCTCAGCCGAAAAGCCTCTAGTTCCTGCTCCTCACGCCTTACATACCATTCCCCATCCAGCCATCACTTCCTGGGGCTTGTGCTTCCCAGTACTGGGATTAAAGGTGTGTGCCACCACTGCCTGGCCTCTATGTTTAATCTAGTGGCTTGTTCTGTCCTCTGGTCTTCAGGTAAATTTTATTAGAGTACACAGTATATTACCACACTTCATAGGAATCTTTTTTTTTTTTCTGAAGGGGGTTAAAATAGGGTCTTGTTATGCAGCCCTTGAACTCATGATTCTCTTGCCTTAGCCTTCCAAGTACTCGAATTTTAGGCACAGGCTTCTGTGGCTGGTCCATTTCATAGGAATGAAATGTTCCAGTTGGTCGGGTCTGACTGCTTCTGTCACCTATGCTGCATTTCCTCCAGAGACTCTTCTGATCACTGTTCTCAGTTGCTGGTTCCAAGTGCAAGTGTCCCTTCCCTTTGCCCTCGCACTCTTTGGAGGTGCAACAGATCCACCAGGTCCCCTTAGTGGAGAGTCTACACTTAAATGCACTTTAGGAATGTTGGAAGGAGATGACAGTATTGCAACTTCTGTGAGCTGAGGCCATGTTCAGGAGCATCCTTTGGATTAGGTAATCAATGTTTGCTGCATAGCCTTGGAACATTGTGGAACTCACTTAGCTTTTACATCTTCCATTTTGTTATGTAATGTTTATGGTGAAGACTTGATGATTCTGCATTGTACAATGACAGGTGATACATCATACAGCTTAGCCAAATCACAAACACTGAATGAATCCTTAACATCAGTGAGAGTCTAAGGGGATAGTCCTTTAGACGGAGGTTCCGTCATGTGGTAAGATCTGAGCTAAGCATATGACAGAATTCAGGTTATACCTTTTCTTAAGATGAATGTTCTCTGTGGTCTCTAGGAAGAACATCTTCTTTTCCAACTTGAAGAAGGAATAGAAGCCTTGGAAGCTGCGATTGAATTCGAGAACGAAAGCATCCAGAGTCGCCAGAACTCACTTAGAGCATCATTCCAGAATCTCTCTCAGAGTGAAGCTAATGTCGTGGGGAAACTAGTTTGCCTAAATCTTACTGAGATTAGAGCTATTCTTTTCAAATATTTCAATAAGGTATGTTTCCAAGGAACACTTTCCTTACAAGAAATGGTCAAGGTACCCTTATTTATATAAAACTTTTAAATAAAGTAAAAGATTGAAAGATTTGGTGACATAAATTTAATTTATAGCCTTCCTTATTATTCTTTGATTCTAAATTTAAATGCTGTTCATGAAAAGTCTAGGGCCCTGCAAATTTTGCTTCTTCCGTTGCTGTGAGTAGACTACACTTGTGCACTTCTCATCATGATGTGGAGCTGGTGGAGATGAAGTGGTGCTTGGTGGCAGTGGCAGTGACAGGCTTTATTCATCTGAATGTGCTTCATCAGGTCACCTTACAAAAATCGGCAGTTGACTGATGGAGATACTCTGTGTCATTGAGAACTATGTTCACATTTTCTCTAACATTTTTTCACTTAAAAGATATATCATGAAGAATGGCTTTTCCCTAAAAATATGTTGAATTAATGAGAGTATCCAACAGTTGTTACAAAGTTAGACAAAGACTTTTTCAAGGTCTATTTGTGTGAAATAAAATGATTGAAAAGCTCAGCATAGTAATACACCACCTTTAATCCCAGCACTAGAGAGGCAGAGACAGGTCGATCTCTGTTAGTTTGAGGCCAGCCAAACATAATGAGTTGCATGCAGGAGAGCCAGAGCTACATGGTGAGATCTTGTCTCAAAAAAAAAAAAAAAAAAAAAAAAAGAAAAAAGAAAAAAAAAAAGAAAATCTGAGGCTTGTGTATCAGTCAGTAGTCCGTAGCTATTACTGATGAGACTGTATTTTGTTGGCATGTGGCCTAGGCTTGGAGATAGAGTCTCTGATTGCATCCTGAGGGCTCCTAGCCCAAGGCCACTGTGTAGAAGTGGGTGCTGTTTTTGTGAGGTCATTGGAGATTCCTGTTGGGTTCTACTGCACAGACACTGGCCATACTGCTCTGCTTCCTACAGCACAGCAGACCTCAACAGACACATGCATGGCCTCAAGTGGAGCCTCTGTGTCGATGCCAAAATGCTCTTCAACTTAGACAGAGTGAATGTTGCAAGAATAAAAACATACCCCAGTATCCTTGTGGAGTAGAGAAACAGTTATAGCCAGGCATGGTGGCACATGTCTGTACATTCCTAGCACTTAGGAGGCAAGTTCAAGGCCAGCCAGGGGTATATAGTAAAAACTTTGTCTCCAAAAGAAAAAGCAAGCAAGAAAGAGAATCAAAATCTGAACTCAGTGATCTTATCTAAGAAGTTTTAGAGTGGAAACTATTGGTGCAATATTGTCTTGAAAATGAAAATATTACCAATTCAAAATTCCAACAAATTCAAAAGGTTGTTAGGCTATTTTATAGTTATGTTTTAAAGCATTTGCCGAGGCATCCAACACCTTTTCAGAGGCACTGATGATGTTACTGAGGTTGAGTAATCCAAGAAAACTGGGCTGATCTTTGTGTTAGGCTATGTAAGATACACTTAAAAGGCCAAAAAATGTCTTTGATAGGTGATTAATTTGCGAGAAGCTGAACGCAAACAACAGTTGCAGAATAAAGAGATGAAAGTGAAGGTTCTGGAACTGGATAACATGGTCCATGAGTTAGAGTCTGCGTTGGAGCATCTGAGACTGCAGTGTGACCGAAGACTGACCCTCCAGCAAAAGGAACATGAACAAAAGATGCAGCTGTTGTTACATCATTTCAGAGGTAACCCCTTGGGTGTCAGCTGAGGTGGGGAGTGCTGAGGAAAGAAGCCAGGCCAGAATGGGATCTCCCAGTGTGTGTACATAGCTACTCCTTACAGACAATCTTGACTTTTACGCATGTGGCTACCACACTTTGTACCTGCTCCCAGGCACTCAGAACCTCCTCTCATCCTGTTGTTTTGTTAGTCTCCCTCTTGTGTGGAAATGTAAGACAACTTCTGGCTTTTTCATGTACAGATGAAGTGATAGGTTCTGTTGTCATTCCTGGTTATATTTCTTGTTATAATTTTAGCTAAGTTATATCATAGGTCAAAATTGATGGATTCATAATACTATAATATTATTAATTACCAGCAGCAGTTCGACAAGATTCTGGTGTAGAAAGAGAGCTATCACACCGTCTGGCCTCATGTTACCTGAGTACATGGCTGGTATCCAAACAGGTGCTGTGGCAACACAGTCTTGCCCGCTGAGTCTCCTTCAGCTCTCGATCAGGCTGCTTAGCCCTGAGGTTCCTGAATACAGAGCTGCAATGGGTGGAAGGGATTTGAAAGAAGCAGAAAATTGGAAAACATAAATTTGGGTCTTGAGGAAACGACAGTGAGCTAATTTTACAATGCTAATGTAACTTTGCCTAACGAACAGAATTTCCCTTGGCAGGATCCCTCATACCACTGCATTCAAATATGTCCTGTTCCTTCTGTAGTTATGTCTAATGGCTCTAAAGTGATAATTGAATCGAATTCCTTGTTTTTGAGATGGCTAGGATTACACAGCAGTGAGTCACAGCTCAGTTGGTAGAGTGCTTACAGATCATGCGTGAAGCCTTGGGTTCCATTCCTAGCACCTCTTATTCTCATGACACTATGTCTCAAAAAAAATCAATAAAAACCCAATTGTTCCTATAGTTATGCATGCAGATTATACACAATAGCTATAATTAAAATTACTAACAATTTGAGAATTTTCTAATTTTAACTGTATTTGTATGGGAAATAAAGCTGATAGGCTATGTAGCTTTTGGTTGGTTGGCCTTTTTGGTTTTGGTGCTGAAGACCAGACCCTGGGGCCTTGCACATTAGTCATGCATTCTACCATTGGAATGCTACTGGTTCGAAGTAATTTTTAAAGCTAGATGATGGGTTAAACAAGATAGAAGGATGGCAAAAGAAGATTGAATACCAATAGAGTTACATTTTTATATGTGCTGTACGAAGGAAGCATAGCTCTGAAAGTGTATTTTCTGAAGGTCAGAAAACTGGATTTTATCATTATAGAACAATGGTACACATTCACAATATTAACTAGAAGTCTTAAGTTACCTGGAACAACAGCCAAAGCTCCCCACCCCCCATTCTGCAGTGTTTTTTCCTTGTTATTTAATCTTTCTAGGCTCATTATTAACAGCTTTACTTTTTTGTGGGTTTTTTTAACTGTATATTTCTTGGGCCTATAAACCCAGGCATATAACTTGCCATATATCCACAGTTCCTAATGCAAGCTTGAAATATCATATTAACACAGATGATTGGTGGAGTTCTACACATTTGAGTTGTTTTCAGGGGAATGCCCATTTGATAAGGTTTGTTAGGAGTAATGGCAGAAATGCTGAGCTGTGAGAGGTAGTAGCAGGTAGAGAGCAGGTAGAGAAGGAAATGAAGGGATCGATCCTTTGAAAAAGGTTTTATAGCCAAAAGAATCCATATTGTGGCTGAACAAATCCCTTCAGGTAACTGATATGTATAACATACTTCTGACCCTTTAAAGTCAGTCTGGAGCTATGCTAAACTATAATTTTGAATCATTTGTTTAAAGCCAAGGTTAAATGTAAATTTTTGCTTTGTAGAGCAAGATGGAGAAGGCGTTATAGAAACCTTAAAAAAATACGAAGATAAAATCCAGCAACTGGAAAAAGATCTTTACTTCTATAAGAAAACCAGCAGAGATCTTAAGAAGAAACTGAAAGAGACCGCCCGAGGAGGAGCATCACTGTGGCAGCTCTCATTAGCAGAGCGTAAGGCTTTGAATGCCACCTGCCATGTTAGCCCTGCCTCCCCTTCCCAAACATCTGCTGAGGTCCTGCCTGATGCATAGTGAGCACTTCCCAAGTGATAAGGTTGTTTAGGGGAGGTACTTAATTTGTCTCTGTAGACAAACAGTGTTTCCTCAGTTTGTATATAAGACAGACCCCATGGGGAGTACTGGGAACGTGAACACGTGTATGTGTGAAGAGAACGGTCATGTTTTTCTCTTCTTTTTCTTTCTTTTTGTATTTTTGTTTTGTTTTGTTTTTTGAGACAGGGTCTCTCTGTATAACCCTAGCTGTCCTAGAACTCACTCTATAGACCAGGCTGGCCTCGAACTCACAGAGATCCACCTACCTCTGCCTCCTCAGTGTTGGGATTAAAGAGGTGCACCACGACTACCACCACCACCACCACCATCACCCCCTGGTGATCATTTTTTTCTTATGGGCAAGGCTTTATTCATTATGGAAAATATTAAAATCAAATTTGAAAATGAAAGTATAATATGCCCAAAGTATTGTTTCAGAAGAATATATTAACTCCAAATAAAAGTTGTCTCAAATCATATCTTGTGGTAGTATAAAGGCTGCACTTAGTTCTTCCTTGTGTGGTGAATTAATGAATTGAACCTCTTCCCTCTTGAACTGGGAGTGTTGTACCTCACCCACGCTCAGCAAGTATACACTCTTAAGGTTAGCCTTAGTGCAGACTCGTAAACCTGCCCTGGAGTTTATCAAGATGAAGAGTAGCTACAGACTTGTTAACATTCTCTTATTAACCATTAAGGGGTGTACTTGATTTCAAACATTAAAAATGTGTAAAACTTAAATATATAAGCTATGCTAAGTAATACATAAACTGTAGGAATGGTTATTTTTACTGATTGCCTGCTGTGTGAGAGTAGCTTTTGCTGTCCTTGACCTTCAGCCCTTAGGGCGGCCCTATCATTTGACTCTTACTTTCCTATGTTATAAGAAAGTAAGCCTTCTGAGTACCATCAACACTGTACAAAGAAATGCAGTGGTTAGGAGAACTGGCCGCTCTTGCCATAGACCTAGGACCTTCATGGCAGCTCACAGCCACCTGTAACTCCATCTCCAGAGGGTCTGAAATCCTCTGGCCTCACATAAACATACATGCAAACACATAATAAATAAATGAATCTTTTAAAAGAAGACTTTTAAAAAATTGTTCAAAGTAGAATAGTACAAGTGAAAGTAAGGTCAGTCCTAAGGTGTGCCCTCCAGAAATTTAAAAACATGACCAAATTCAAAGGTATTTCCTTGTATAATAATTAAATGTACATATGTAAAATTAGTCCCTTCATAATAGAATAGTTACCATGACAAAGTACTCTGCAAAAGTCAGAAGCTCCTGGAAAGTAATAGATTATTCCTTTTTATAAGACCTCAAAATAGGAGGGCAATCAATATTTCTGAAATAATTGACCCCAGATTTAAAAGTTAGGAAGTTTATAGAAGAAACACTTTAGCTGATTTTTAAAAATAATTTCTATGACTAAAGAAGATATTAGCCAACCATATTCTAGTTTATAATTCAGGGTTTAAAACAACTGACTTTGTAAACCTTGAGCTTGATCTCTGGTACTGGGGAAACCAAGCAGAACTTATTGTGAAGCTTTTTCAATCCCTCCAAACCAGAAAGAATGGACTAGGTGCTGGCACAGATCTTCACACAGACACAAAGCTGACACTAAGCACTGGCTCCTGAAGTTGGCTGTGCGAGCTTTCTAGTCACCAGTGAGCTTTAACACTCCTGCCCGTCGGTGTCTGCCGACGGAGCCAGCTCTCTGAGCAGTTGTACATGAGACAAAGACCTGTGAAGCCAAGACCCAGACACGCCCACTGGGTTTCTTTCCTTCATTTATTGTGTGTGCATTTATGTGTGTGAGCGTGTGGGCGGGGGTGAGGGGTCAGAGACACAACTTGCAGCAGACAGTCAGTTTGCTCCCTTGATAATGTGGGTCAGTTTAAAGGCAAGCTCCAGGCAGAGGGAGAAGGTAAATGAAACCTGTGTGGGCTTGAGTGCTGCCAGGGTACAACCTGTGTTTACATTTTGACTTCACAGGACTAGAAAGTGTACTAAACATTGGACATCACGTGTTAAAGTGATAAACCATAGGCAAGATTTTATATTAGATACGTTGTAATTGAAGACTTCGGAGGTTTTAACTCTCCAGTCACTCTTAATCATCCACTGAAGGGGGCTGTACTCACCAAAGGTGTATGCCCTGACCTCCATTCTGATAGCAGAAGTTGTGGTACGTATCACAGTCTACAGATGGATAACAGAATATTGCTATCATGCTAGGGGCCAGCCAAGACCAGGTTTTCATACATGTATGTGAGGATGAGTGCCTGGAGGTAAGGGCAGAGCAAGCTTAACTTGGCCTGGACTTGGAATTAACCAGTAACAAGCCAAGCGAAGAGAGATGTCAGACGGAGAGATGGCTCACTGGTCTAGCGGAGGACCCAAAGTTCAATTCCTGGCACCCATGTCAGGCGGCTCCTAATGCCTGCTAAGTCCAACTTCAGGGGACCTGACAACCTCTTCTCGCCTCCCCAGGCACCGCACACACGTAATACCATCCATACATGCAAGCAAAGCACTCATATACATAAAGATAGATAACTCTTCAGGCTAGAGAGGTGGCTTAGCGGTTAAAAGCACTGGCTGCTCTTCCAGAGAACGCGGGTTTGGTTCCCAGTACCCACATGGCAGCTCACAGTAGTTTCCGGCTCTAGTCCCAAAGCATCTGATACCCTCTTGGCTCTCCGCAGGCGTCATACATATGCATTAGGTGTGCAGACACACATGCAGGCAAACACCATACACACAAAGTAAAACAGTGAATTGCATTAAATTAAACTTAAAAATTAATAACTATTTTTTAAAAGATTTCAGAGACACACCAAGTACTCAGGTTTCTAGAGAGTACCAAAATCACTACATGATTTTTCAACTTAAGTGAGTTAAAAGACTATCTGTTATTCACATTTCAAGAAGTTTATAAGTGAATCAAGACTGATTCTTAGTCACACATCTATTTGAAGAAGTCATTAAGCAAAAGTCTGAAAACATTGTATATGTTCAATCATAATGCTGTAGTTTGTTAGGATGTTGTAGCAAAAGTACCTGGTTTTGAGATGTTTGCTTTTGTTTTGTGTGGATTCTCCTTAGACCGTGATGCTGGAGATGGAGTCCTGAATCCAGAAGAGGCGGCTGTGCTTTCTGAAGAACTAAAATGGGCATCTAGAACTGAAAATACAAAATTGAATGGAAGAGAAAGAGAAGTAGACAATTCTTCAAGTAGCTTAAAAATTGAACCACTGCCCGCGCAGACTCTGGAAGGTAGCCCAGACTCACTTCCAGTCCACGGCTCGTTAGCACCCTCCAGTGGCCAACTGTTGACCAATGCCGATAAACCAGAGGACCATCCCTTCGTACAACCTCAGAGTCCACCACCCTCCCAATTTCAGCCTGTGGGAAATACGGGGCAGCTTCAGGGTGTCAAGCCTGTCAAACTGTGTCGCAGAGAATTACGTCAGATTTCTGCTTTGGAGCTGTCCTTGCGACGCTCCACTCTTGGAGCTGGGGCCCGGTCTGTAATTGCTGATTCCCTTGAAGTACCCGGGGAAACCTAGTGACTTCAAAGCATAGGCACTGGACAATAAAACTTTTAATTTAGTAAATATGTGAATGATTCCTTTTTCTAATTTACAAAATGAAAACTCAGGGTCACCAGCTTTTTCCCAGGATATAGGAAAGGGGGGTTGATGGTACTCTTTTTTTTTTTTTTCATTTTTCTTTATTAAGAAATTTTCTACTCCACATACCATCCACAGATCCCCCCCTCCTCCCTCCTCCCACCCCCCAGCCCTCTCTCCCAAGCCACCCAGCATCCCCACATCCCCCAAATTGAGGTCTCCCATAGGGAGTCAGCAGAGCCCAGCATACTGAGCCTAGGCAGGTCCAAGCCCCTTCCCACTGCACCAAGGCTGTGCAAGGCGTCACACCACAGACACTGGATTCCCAGAAGCCTGTCCATAGACCAGGGACAGATCCCGATCCCCCTGCCTGGGTGACCCCTAGCCAAAACCTGGAAACAACCTAGATACCCCTCAACTGAAGAATGGATAAAGAAAATGTGGCACATATACACAATGGAGTACTACTCAGCAGTAAAAAACAATGACATCATGAAATTTGCAGGCAAATGGATGGAACTAGAAAATATCATCTTGAGTGAGGTAACCCAGACTCAGAAGGACAAACATAGTATGTACTGACTCATAAGTGGATCCTAGATGTGAGGGAAGGGATGGCCAGATGGTACTCTTATGTACTATAGTGTATTTTAGGGTTTTACTATTTCATAAATGCATTTTTGAGTGCTTGGCACATTGAACTATTTCTACTTATATAAGTGTATTTAAGTTCTTTTCCAGGAATATTTGCTTTATTTTTTTAAGTACATTTGAAGAACAAAACTAAGACTAAAACACTTTTCAAATGTATATTATTCTATATAATATAAAGGCATATTATAGAAGTACATTATAACCCTTAAGTATTGGAATGTTAAAGTATACATATGTTGCTATTTTTTTTAGCTCCAGATCCCAGTTGTGCCAGAGTTACCTACCTACTGTGTTTGTTTGGTAAAATGAAAATGTTTGCCAGAATTAAGCCTGAGGGCCAAGGGTGCATCACAGTTGTTAGGATCCACAGAGGTGGTACATCAGCCTTAACTCTAACATGGTATCTTTCATTTTTATAGTTATACATTCGTTGTTTGATAATACAGTAGAATGCAAGTTTTCACCTTTATCTTGCCCTGTGCATTTCACATCCCTCTCATATGATGACAGAATTGTGAGACATGTCTGCAGCTCCTGGAACAGGACAGGGAACTGTGGTGGTATTGTATTCCCCAAAATATTGTGTACCTTAATAAACTTATCTGGGGTCAGAGACAGAACAGCCACAATATTAAACATAGAGGTTAGGCAGTGGTAGCACACGCCTTTAATCCTAGCATTCCAGAGACAGAAATCCCTCTGGATCTCTGTGAGTTCAAGGCCACATTGGAAACATCCAGGCATGGTGACTCACGCCTTTAATCCCAGAAAGCCAGCCTTTAATCCCAGGGAGTGGTGGTAGAGAGCAGAAAGGTATATAAGGCGTGAAGAAACTCGAGGCATTTGGCCTGGGTAAGCATTTGGCCTGGAGAAGCATTTGGCCTGGTTAAGCATTCAGGCTTCTAGCAGCAGTTCAGCTGAGGCCCATCCTGGATGAGGACTCAGAGGCTTCCAGTCTGAGGAAGCAAGACCAGCTGAGGATCCAGCGAGGTGAGATAGCTGTGGCTTGTTCTGTCTCTCTGACCTTCCAGTGTTCACCCCAATACCTGGCCTCAGGTTTGATTTTATTAATAAGAACTGTTAAGATTTCTGCTACAGGGAACCACACAGAGTAACATAAAACATTCCAGCATTCTAAGGAGCAGCATGGCCTTGTGGAGTGCGTGGGCAGTGCATGCATCTGATAGGCTAAAAGCTGAGACCTGACAATCTCAGCTTTCCAGTTTCGAAGAACTGATGGCACTGGGGTGTAAATATGTATATGAAATCTTGTTAACATTTCCCTTTAAGTTTTTCTGGTTCAATTAAATGAGCAATTAGTTCTTTCCTGCCATATTTGTCTATGGTAGGCAACATCTCATTATAATGCCCTGAAATATTGTTCCTTTTCCAAACTTTCATGTGTTAAGTCAAGGTTGGTTTTTGTTCTGGTTTGGGTTTTTTTGACTAATTAAGGTTGTGTGGAGCCAGTAGCTTACAGGTGCTTACTCAGTTCCCACTGAATTCTCTTGCCACCTACTTCCTTGCTGAGTTCATTTTTTAAAGTGTATCTATGTTTACACACACACACACACACACACACACACACACACTATATCATATATTAATCTCGTGGCAAAAAGTCAGTGCCTTCAACTAAACATAAGTTATATGTTAATCTGGGTGTGGTGGCACACCCCTTTAATCCCAGCACTCTGGAGGCAGAGGCAGGTGGATCTCTGTCTGCCTGGTCTATATAGTGAGCCCTAGGACAACCAGGACTACATAGAGAGACCTTGTCTCAAAAAACATTTATGTAGTAGTAAATATCTTTTTATTAATGAAGGTCTTAACTGTAAATTTCTTTAAGAATAAATAACATGCTATGCCTCAGTAAGTAATTCATACAATTATGTGTTTTGATGCCAGAATCTCTTTTGCCCAAGGAATTAAAACATTTACTGTACCTGTGGAAATATAAACCTTGTTTTCACTAACAAAGCAACAGAAGTTACATAAAACTACAATGATTTCATCAGATAATACAAATGTGAATTGATTGCCAAGTAACAAAAGTATGCTTTCCCCGTTTTTGTTAAACATTTCATTTGTATCTTGTATATACTTTGATAGATTTTATCCACATACTAAAACATATATAATGCTCCAAACATGTAATTTAGGTGTGAACAATTCATTCTAGTTAGGTCAGTATGCTTACAGAGTAATCAAAATATAAGGTACCTCCTCACCAGTGCAAACTCAGCTCCATTATATAAAAAGCCCTCTAAGGCAGAACTGGGGGAAACAGGAAGCCATACAGGTGACACACAAGAAGTAGTCAATATATAAACTAATGGGATTAGTTAAGACGTAAGTGATTGTACAGTGAAGAACCAGGAAGGGTTGGTTAAATATCTGACTTAGACAACCTGTTGATTCCTCTCTACCTAGCAGTATAATCTCAATTATTTTGCTTATTTACCTTCATTAAAGATATCGATGTGAAGAAAAGGTTTTCACTGATAACTGACTAAAACCAGTAGCCATTTGTCTGCCTTGAGAGGTTGAACTGTCCACTGTTGTTTGTGGCTTGCAGTGGCGTTTCCCAACACTGTCAGACTGAGGATTTAGCAGATTTATTAACCGATAGTTCTGATAATTTGCCAGTTTTAAGCTTGGTGATGTTGTTATTTTTAGTGTGACTACATTCTCTAAATAGAAAGAATGAAATGAGAATACTTATGTGCTGAAGCCAGTCTCTTTGAAATTACCATCATCTCAAGGCTGGGCAGCATCTGAATTGTTAATTCTAGGCCTCAGCCTAAGTGTATCTCTTCTTAATGGATGTTTTCTGAGGTGGCTCTGGGTATCACCAATGATCACAACCCCAGTTATAATCTTAATAGAGTGCATTAGTGGTGTTTTCTAAACCACCAGTAAGCCTCTTTAAAAATAAAAAGGCCATTTATCATTCCTTTACTCTTAAAAAATATTTCAAATGCAACATTTAATCACTTTAAGAAGAAAAATGGCTGTTTTAAATGATATATGGCAAACAGTCTGTTGCTTTACCAGAGAAATATACAAAAGTATATTATAAGTAGTGCATTGTTTAGGATGAGATTATCCATAGGTTCCCAACGGCTATGTAAGTAGAATAACTTCCAGTATACACGTAGTAAAGCATTTTCTAAACGGGTTGACCTCCAGTTTAGTCATCGATCTTAACAACAGGAGCTACCATAGTCTCTGCATTTTCATGTGACTTCTGTCAGGAAAGTGTTTTAAACACTCGCTGAATCCATTTTCCTAGGCATAAGTCATACTTTGTGACTACCCTTGACTTATGAGTGAAAAACTACATTTTTACTGGGATTTTGACCAGTATTTTAGGCTATTTGTAGTTCTTCCATTAGCAATAGTCACTTCAGAGTAACTGAACCAGAGCTGGGAGATGACATTTCTTGAAGCTGAAGAAGCCTGCTTCAGTTGGTAGTTCATTCCATAGGTAGGTAGTCAGACTGCCAGACATCATCATTGGCATGTCCTGATCTATGCTACCAGATACAGAAGTGATCAGAGCAAATTTGACGTTACCATGTCGCCTGTCCAGCATGGGTTTTCAGAGGGAGCTCCTTCCCATTAGTTTATACGTATCTAGCAACATTAAGAAATGCTTCATCTCAAGATCGGAGTATCCGTGACCTGAGCAGGCAAGCCGGGAGGACGAGACTCAAGAGAGTAGAACCTACAGTCTGAAGAGTTCTGTGGGATTGTGAATCAATAAGAGGAGAGGAAGAGCCGGGCGTTGGTGGCGCACGCCTTTAATCCCAGCACTCGGGAGGCAGAGCCAGGCGGATCTCTGTGAGTTCGAGGCCAGCCTGGGCTACCAAGTGAGCTCCAGGAAAGGCGCAAAGCTACACAGAGAAACCCTGTCTCGAAAAAACCATTAAAAAAAAAAAAAAAAAAAAAGAGGAGAGGAAGACTTCCATATACTTCCTGAATGAGTGCCAGAAGGCTTGCCTAGCATGTATAAAGCCCTAAGTTAATTTTCCAGCATCTAAAAGTAGAAAATGTAGTGTCTCCCATAAGCAAGGGAACTAGATATTAAAGATTTGACTGATTTTAATTGGCCAAGTTATAGCAAACCTGGACTCCTTGGGGACAGAGACAATGACCTGTGTAAGTTTTTGTTTTGTTGTTGTTTGAGACTCAGTCTCTCTATGTAGCTCTGGCTGTCCCAGAGATCGACCCACTTCTGCACCACATTGACAGCCACAGAACCCTCCCTACACCACTGTGTTGTGAGATGAAGAAAGGATTCCTTCAGTGACGCCTCACACCCAGCAGTGGGAGAGCTACAGGTCTCCTCTCGGCTATCTGCACTCCTGAGCTGTAGCACGAATCTTAAAAGTTCTTATTAATAAAATCAAACCTGGTGCCAGGTATTGGGGTGAACACTGGAAGATCAGAGAAGCAGAACAAGCCACAGCTAACCTCACCTCACCGATTGGTCTTGTTTGGTCACCTCAGCTGGTCTTGTTTCATCAGACTGGAAGTCTCTGAGTCCTTATCTGGAATGAATCTCAGCTGAACTGTGCTGCTAAAAGCCTAAAAGCTTAACCAGCTCTAGTTCCTGGTCCTCATGCTTTATATACCTTTCTGCTTCCTGCCATCACTTCCTGGGATTAAAGGCGTGAGTCACCATGCCTGGCTGTTTCCAGTGTGGCTTTGAACTCACAGAGATCTGGATGGATCTCTGCTTCCAGAATGCTAGGATTAAAGGTGTGTGTGCTACCATTTTCTGGCCTCTATGTCTGTCTAGTGGCTGTTCTGTTCTCTGACCCCAGATAAGTTTATTAGGGTGCACGGTATATTGGGTCACACAATACCACCACACTGAGCAGTGTCTGTGGCAGAGCAGGCAGGGAACCATGACGTGGCACAGCTTCTGCCTCGGCTTCACTGGCTAACTGATGAAAGCGGAATCCTGGAACAGGCAATTTGCTAGAAACATGTTTCCTTGGCATTTGTAAACCCCTCCTTTTGAGTTTGCCTAGTTTTCTCTAGACCTATCAGCATCTCAGCTGTGTGTCCCACCAGAGTTGGAAAGTTTCATTCACATGGTTCAAACACACTGGAGATGGGCTCTCCGGAGCTTCAGGAAGGGGCAGTTGGTCTCTAGCCCTGGCAGAGTCTTCTTCCCGGAGCCCCCTGCACCTTTACCTAGGCTAAGGGAATTTCGTTCCCCTCTCTCTTCAGCTTCTGTTTATTAGATGCTCGTGTTTTTATGTTTCTTGATCTGTGCCCTTATTTGGATAGAGTGCTTCTCTCTGGCAGTTTCCTGGATAAAGCAGATGGGAATCAGAGTATTTAAGATGTGGGCTGGAGAGGTGGCTCAGCAGTAAGAGCACTGCCGCTTGTGCTGGCATTTTATGTCAGCTTGACACCAGCTACAGTCATGCTCCAGTATGGGCTGCGGGCAGCCTGCAGGGCGTCTTTAATCAGTGACTGATGGGCAGGGCCCAGCATATTGCAGGTGGGGCCATCTCTGGGCTGCTGCTCCTGGGTTCTATAAGAAAGCAGGCTGAGCAAGCCATGGGGAGCAAGCCAGTAAGCAGCACCCCTCCATGGCCTCTGCTTCAGCTCCTGCCTCCAGGTTCCTGCCCTGCTTGAGTTCCTGTCCTGACATCCTCCAATGATGAACAGTGATGCGGAAGTGCAAGCCCAATAAACCCTTTCCTTCCCAAGTTGCTTTGGTTATGGTGTTTCATCACAGCAACAGCAAGCTTAACTAGGATACTGCCCTACCAGAAGACCAGGCTTCAACTCCCAGCAGCCACAGGGTGGCTCAAAACCATCTCTAGCTCCAGTTCTGGGGAGCCAATGCACCTTTCTGGGCTCCAAGGGCACTGCGTGCACATGGCACACAGACAAGCAAGCAAAACACCCATATACATGAACTATTTTTGTTTTTTAATTTTTTTAATTTTTTAATAAAAAAAAATCTGATACATTTTTATACTCTGGGCACTGGTTTTATTACCACCACCACCACCCCCGTCTTATTCTTTTAAAATTTCTTGTTTGATCATTTAGGCTGGTCTTTCATGCAAGGGGCTTCTCCAAATACATGCATATCCTAAAGTATTACCTACATTTGAGAGTCAGTGATAGAAATCTAATGAGGTCTCTGATAATGTGGATAACTTCACTGTAAGAGATTTTTTTTTTTTAAAGTCACATTCCTCCTCACTATAGTGGGCCAAACTTCATATTTAGAGTTCTCTTCACTTGGAGTAGCTGGTTCCCAAGCCACGCTAATCAGCTTTGCATTATGGTGATAAGTACCTAACGTAGACAACCTACAAGAGAAGAGTAATCTCGGCTCGGTCTTGGAGGGCCCCACCTGTGACTGACTGGCCCCATTGCACTGGGACAGGAGCACTCAGCAAGTGAGACCACTCCTTTAACTGCTGGGGGTTACATAAGGGAAGGTGTGGGTTCTGCCACCCCTTCAGGAGCTGCCCCCACTGACCTAAAGACCTCCCACCAGGCCCCCCCTCTTTAAGCTTCAATCACCTACCAGTAGCACTGAATGGCAACCAAGCCTTTACATGGGGGATCTGGGAGAACAAAGAGGAGCTCTCTTCCCACATATGTATGGGAGAGTCTGATATTGTATAATGACCCGGATATGTTCTGTGAGTGTATAGTGATTTAGTCTATACACAGCACAGAGGGCCACTTACACAGACAAACACAGCTAGATGTCCTTAGGCAACATTACCTTGGTTGGTTGTTGTTAGGTTGTGTTTTTATTTCTTTGAGATGGGGCTTTGTTTGCCTCAAACTCTCTTTGAAGCTTAGGCTGGCAGCAAACTCATGACCTTCCTGCTTCCACCTCCCAAGTACTGGGATGGCAGCTGTACAGTATCATGCACTCGATCTCTGAGACCACTGCTGTATGTGGTGTGTTGTTAACCAAGACAACACATGGCTACAGATGAACAATAAAACATGTGGATAACCAAGACAATGCATGGCTACATATAAACAATAAAACATGGATATTTGTTGTGGAATATTCCTTTACACTGTGTGAAGATGTGTCACTGTGATTGGTTTAATAAGGAGCTGAATAGCCATTAGCTAAGCAGGAGGTATAGGCGGGACTTCTGAACAGAGAAAAACTGAGAAGAAGAAATGAGGAAGTGCCAGCCAGACATAGAGGATACAAGACTTGCAAGAGGAGAGGTAAAAGCCATGAGCTATAGACAGAGGCTTTTCTCTGTCTTGCCCCACTCCATGGCTGCTTCTAAATAATCACTAAGGCTTTTATTAATTATAAATGCTCGGCTGGTAGCTCAGGCTTATTACTAACTAGCTCTTACACTTAAATTAACCCATAATTCTTTTTTTTTTACTTTTATTGATTCTTTGTGGATTTCACATCATACATTCCTATCCCACTTATCTCCCTGTCCCAATGTGACCATCTCCCCTCCCCCCCCCATAATTCTTATCTATGTTTAGCCACATGGCTTAGTACCTTTTCTCAGTGCAGCGTTTTCTTCTTGCTTCCTCTGCATCTGGCTGGTGACTCCTGATTACGCCTTCCTCTTCCCAGCATTCTTAGTTTGGTAGGTCCACCTATATTTCCTTCCTGGCTACTGGCCAATCAGTATTTTCTTAAACCAATTCAAGTGGCAAATCTTTACATTGTACAAGATGATTATTCCACAGCAATGAGCCATGTGGCAACACACAGACAAATAGAAATAGGTTAAGTTATAAGAGCTAGTTAGAAATAAGCCTAAGCTATAGGCTGAGCTTTCATAAGTCTCTGTGTCATGATTTGGGGGCCTGTTAGGACTACAGATAATCCTTTCAAAACTCTTACTGCCTCTTGATTCTTTGACCCTTTCCTCTCTTTAAAGGACCTTGGACCCTCTGGTCCTTTACTCTTAGTCAGCTATTATGATAAAATACCTGATAGTTTTAAAGAGAAAAGATTAGCACTAGCTCACAGTTTTGTGTGCTCTAGTGCATGACTGACTGTTGCTTCAGGGCCTGTGGTGAACATCATGGCAGAGAGCAAACCCCTAAACTGCTTACTTCACAGCCAGGAAGGGAAAGAGACTGAAGTGGGGCAGAGCTCACTATATCTTTAAATACCCCAAAGATTCTGGGGCACCAAACCTTGATCAGGCAGACCTTCCTTTGGGGAGCACCTTAGGATCTGAAATATAGCATACTTTATATATATATATATATATATATTACTCCTCATGCCCATCCCCTGCACCCTGATATTACTAATAACTACAGATCTGTCTCAGGATCAGAAGCCACAACAAAGGGAAAGGAAATTAGGATATTTCTAATCTGAGGGTTTATGGAAAAACTCACACGTGCTGTTCCAGTCATGTCTCTTTATTGTTCTCTGTTATAAATTCCCAAGCATATCTATATCCATTCATTAGTAACTTGTTAGTAATAAAAAAAGCTACAAGGCAAACTCTCAGGGACAAGCATTCTTTGTAGATACAATAAGAGTCACACTAGGCAAAAGCTTTGTCAGCTTAATTGATGGCTGGTCATAACTGCAGCCGTAAAAAGTTCTGGCTTATCTCTTAAAGGGATAGCTACAAGGGTTACAATGGAAAAAACTAGACCAATGAGAGATCTAAGGAAGAGGTGAAGAATACCTGCACTCTATCATATTTCTTAAGTGTGATTAATAATATCCAGGCATGATTAATCAGTTAACAGCCTTTTTCTGTTAATCATCTGAATCGCAGGGCCTAAACATAGTTAGTCTATTAAGCCTAAAATCTTGCATTAAAAACTAGTGTAGAAATAAATACAAAGTGTTAATTGCTTTTTGAATCAGAATGGGGAGGTGTTGATAAGGCAGAGCTGGTGGAGGAAGCTTAGGGCAACACAGGTGCTTGGATCCCTTGAAGGACTAAGATATATCAAGGCAGACACCTGCACTATCACTCTAGTTCACCACAAATCTTTTGAATGGTTTTGATCCAATAAGGCCAAATATCTGCAATTTCACTCATGAATAAAATCTGTGAAACTTATGCCTGTAATCTATCCCAAGGACACTTCATTTGGACAATTTGCCCTGTCAGTAAGCCAAGGATGGAGAGCAGACTTCTAAGTCATAGGGAACAATAGATCTAGTTATGAAGCATATTTTAGTATGTTTCTATTCATCAAAATTACACAGCTAAATGAGAAGTCATCTTCCTGACCATCCACAAATATGTGTGGCTGAAAGATTGAGATGTAATCATGAGATTACATGTACACATTACATGAAAGTGCATGGTAATGGGGAGATATCATAGCTGTTATTGTGCAAGTGAAATTACAGATGAAAGCAACAGTTTTCAGAGTCAGTGATCCGTAAGCCTTGCTGATGGGGTGTCTGTAGCTGGAGTTTTCTCTCAGGGTCCCGCCAAGCCCCGGCAGTCTGACAGCCCACTTATAAAATAAACACACAGACGCTTATATTATTTACAAACTGTATGGCCAAGGCAGGCTTATTGTTAACTGTTCTTATATCTTAAATTAACCCATTTCTATTAATCTATAAGTTGCCATGTGGCTCATGGCTTACCAGTATCTTAACATCTGCTTCTCATCATGGCAGCTGGCAGTGTCTCTCTCTGAGCCGTCCTCCTCCCAGAATTCTCTCTCCTTGTCCTGCCTATACTTCCTGCCTGGCTACTGGCCAATCAGCATTTTATTTATTAACCAATCAGAGCAACACATTTAATATACAGAACATCCCACAGCAGGTGTCCCATCAGAGAATCATTCCTCTGGTGGGTTGATATCTGAATTATCAATTGCTATAAGCTGTAATTACATCATGGCCTGCAATAGCTCATGACAATCACATCTGACAAGGCAGTATTTCCAAGGATTTCTGGGAAGAAGAGGTGGGGAGACACCAGTGAGACCCAGATCAATTTGGACATACAGAATGGAGGAGAGGTAAAAAAGACATGTGGAAAAATATAGGTTAATAGAAGCAGGTTAATTTAAGTTATAAGAGTTAGTTGGGAACAAGCCTAAGCTAAAGGCTGAGTTTTTCATAATTAATAAGAAGTCTCCATGTCGTCATTTGGAAGTTGGTAGTACAAAGCAAGACTCGATACATAGATCCCCTTTTAATTTTAATGTGCAGATTCTACTTTTCACTTGTGCAGTTTTTAGGTCATTCCCCATAGGACCCAAATGTAGATGGAGTCTTTCATTGGGACCACAATCAGCTCTGCTCCGCCAGCCACTTCCCAAATAACCACTCAGGTACTCATTATTAATTATAAATGATCAGCCCATAACTCAGGCTTATTACTAACTAGCTCTTACAACTTAAATTAACCCATTTCTATTAATACATGTGCTGTCCCGGGGCTTGTGAGTTTTACCTTTCCTGTATGTCCTGCTTCCTGTCTGTCTGACAACTCCCCCAACTCTGCCCTCCTTCCCAGCATTCTCTCTGCCCCCAAATCCTGCCTAGCCATCGTCCAATCAGCTTTTTATTAACAATAAGAGAAATACATACATTGTACAAAGATTGTTCCACAGCACCCAAATTCTAAAAATTACTTAACCTGGTTAAATGCTCCAGCTTAGAAACTTTACCATATTTTATTTTTTTAATGTTTTCAGATATTTGTTTGCATATGTATCTATGCACCACATTCATGCCTGGTGCCTGTGGAGGCCAGAAGATCTCCTGGGATTGGAGTTACAGATGTTTGTGAGCCACCATGTGGATGCTGGGAATCAGACCCACCCAGGTCCTTTGGACAGCAGCCAGTGCTCTTAACCACCGAGCCTCATCTCCAGCCCCAACTTTACCATATTTCTAGCTACTCCTTACCCTCTTCTTAACCTTCTCTCCTACCATGCTTGACATAATAATGCTTCCTTTGTTTCTACCTTCAAATACCTTGTCCTTCTCCCCTATTATACTTCCTGGCCAGCTCCCTGTTCTGCATAATGCCCACGCTATCTCCTCAGTGCCTCACATGGACTGGAGAATGTAGGACTGTTTGACTAGTCTCCCTCTAATTTCTTGGCCCTTCACTGAAGGGTTTAGTGGTGTCTGGAAAGCTCCGTCTGATCACTTTTCTTCACTCAGACATGCCAAGTTCTATTCTTCCTTTATGAGTTTTAGTTAATGCCATGTTAAGTAGAGGAGGCCAAATGGCTACAACAAATGGACCCCAAAGTCTTAAGGCTCTAGTTCAATCCAAGTCCACACATCATCACATAATTGGGTGTTCTGGGTCAAGCATCAGAAGCTCCTCTTCCTCCAGGCGCTTTCTTGTGGCTGTCCCACTTCCAGGTGCTTCCAGGAATCTAGATAATCGAAGCAGAGCTGCTGTGTCCTGGGTCCAGTAGGCAGAAGGAGGAAACACCTGGAGGAAGCACACTGCTCAAGTAAAGACTCCATCAAGTCCCACTCTAGGCTGAGAAAAGCAGTCTGCATCCAGGGACGTGAACTGTAACGGACAAAAGATGACCTTGCTCCTCACTCTGCTGAGAAAGCAGAAGCAACCCTTAGAGACGTTCTGTTCTCCATCTATCAGTCCACCCGCTTATTTCAACATGTCCCAAGTGTGTGCACACAGCAAGGACTGTCTCTAGGCATTCCCCAGTCAGAAAGTAAGTCTCTAAGCTTCCACTGAGAATTGGCTGACATTGTGCTCATGACATCACTGTCCCTCGTCCTTCTCAACCTCTACAGTTCATGGCACTGACCTGCACTCCTTCGTGCCCAGCTTCATGAGACTCAAGTCCCCCTGCTTTGGTGTTCCAGCCCTACTCAGATGCCCCTCTTCCTCTTCTGCTGCTGGCTTTTCTCACCTATGACCCAGCTTCCCAAACACCCATGTGGATCACCTCCTGCAATGTCTTTGAAGCCTCAAGTGTCAGTTGGCAGGTTTGTGTTGGGGCCTGAGATCCCCATATTTCTAATGGACTTGCTGATGACACAGATGTGGCCATACTTGAGGTAGCAAGACTAACAATGTATTTGAAGACTGCATCTACCTGCTTCTCTCACAGCAATACAATGCTAGGCTGAGGAGTTTCCAATCTATTTCTGTGTGTATGGAGTGGGGGCGGGGTCCTCATGTACATGCAAGTGGACTGTGTGTACATGTTTGGGGGGTGCTCATATACATGCACATGGATTGTGTGTACATGTGTGTACATGTTTGGGGGGTGCTCATATACATGCACGTGGATTGTGTGTACATGTGTGTAGATGTGGGGGGTGCTCATATACATGCAGGTGGATTGTGTGTACATGTGTGTAGATGTGGGGGGTGCTCATATACATGCAGGTGGATTGTGTGTGCATGTGTGTGTGGAGGCTAGAGGGACAACTTTGATTATCATTCCTCAAGTGCTATCCACCTTGGGTTTTTTGTTTTTGTTTTTTGATTTTTGTTTTTTTGAGACAGGTTGGCTAGCAAGACCCAGGGACCCCCTGTCCCCGTCTGCTAATCCCTGGGACAGGGTCATGCTACCATGGGAGAGTTGACACTCACTCTGGGGACAGAGTGCAAACTACCCACTGCACTCCCTCCTCAACCCCGTGTGCACTCCCATTCAGTTCTTCCACCTATTTCAGAACTTTCATTTCTGACTTCTTAGTGACCACATCTGTTTGGCTGCCTTCAACCCTTCCAAATGTCCAAGTCTAAACTGGTCATCTTTTCCTAAAAAGTAGCTGTCTGGGGGCTGGAGAGATGGCTCAGTAGTTGAGAGTACTGTCTGCTCTTCCAGGGGACCCAGGTTCAACTCCCAGCACTCGCATGGCAGCTCACAACTGTCTGTAACTCCAGTTCCAGGGGATCTGGCACCCTCACACAGACATAATGCAGGCAAAACACCAATGAACATTTGAAAAAAAAAAAAAGTAGTGCCTGCAGGGGCTGTCTCTGACTCTTCCACTGGCTTTTGAGATGCTACTCTGAACACTGGATCACCCTGCCCAGCCTTAACACATGGGGAGGGCTTAGTCTTAAGGCAACTTGATATGTCATGTTTTGTTGATATCCATGGGTATCCTTTCCTAAACAAAAAACGGAAAAGAAGTGGATTAGGGGGTGTGTTGTAGAATACTATTTTAAGGTGAGTTACTTTTGTTTATGTTGCATTTGTTTAATGCTGTAAATCTGTGTTACTTTGCCTGTCTAAAACACCTAATGGTCCAATAAAGAGCTGAACCGCCAATAGTGAGGCAGGAAAGAGAATCAGGCAGGGCTGGCAGGCAGAGAGAATAAATAGAAGGAGAACTCTGGGAGGAGGAGAAAGAAGGAGCCAGAGAAGGAGGACTCCAGGGCCCAGCCACCCAGTTACATAGCAAGCCATGGAGTAAGAGTAGGATTTACAGAAGAGAACGGGAAAAGCCCAGAGGTAAAAGGTAGACGGGATAATTTAAGTTAAGGAAAGCTGGCAAGAAACAAGCCAAGCTTAGGCCGGTCATTCATAATTAGGAATAAGCCTGTGTGTGTGATTTATTTGGGAGCTTTGTGGTGGGCCCCCCAAAAGAGTAAAAAACCAAAAACAATGGGTGGGAACACGGGGTGGGGGAAGGGCCTGGGAGGAGAGGAGCGAGGGGAAACTTCGGCCTGGATGTAGAATAAATACATTTTAAAAAATAATTTTCTAGAGTAACTGTCTCCTTTCTCTTCTAAGTATTGTCCCTCTTACAATCATCCAGTCTCAAGCTCCTGTTCTCTCTCCCTAACCCTAACCGATCAAGCTGTCAAATCCTGTAAAGTGTACTACACATCATTTAAAATTCTTTCTGCCCCTCCCCCATCTCAGTCTTAACGCCCAGATCAATCTTTCTGTGTAACCACTGACCTCGGACTCCCAGTGTTGGGATCACAGGTGTGTGTCACCACACCTCAATAGCTGTCATAGCTGGTCGTCTACACAGGGCTGTCAGTTTTCCATCTCTAACGTCTGCTTTCCTTCAGGCAGTACTTACAAAGCAAAAGCCTTTTCTTCCTCCCAACTTCTAAACCTAGAAAACGAAACACTGCCTTAAATACAAATCCTTCCATTTGGAAGTTGTGCCCCATTTCCAGTTGTCTCTGCCACCGTCACCGTGCCCCAGCCTCTGGCGTCTTCAGTCACTGTGGAACGCAGCGTCCAAGGCCTCCATCTGAGGCCCCAAGGTCTCCTGCAAAACTCCACCTCTTCCCCGGCCAGTTCCAGAAGCCTCCTCCCTCACGCTGCCCCACAGATGCACGCCGTCCTCCTGTGTAGTGCTTTGTATTTTTCCACAGGGCCCCTTCGGGGGTTTGGCGTTTTCTACAGTTTCAGCTTTGCTTCGCCCCTTTCTCTGTGAGGGCGAGGATAACTTCCACTCCTCTC
>CABHPP010121154.1:27103-45461 GCA_902168425.1 Peromyscus attwateri | reverse complement strand
AGTCGGCTGAAATCCCTGCACAATAATGTACTGTTTGCTTATTACCTATGTGCTTTTTTTTTTTTTTTTTTTTTTTTTAAAGAGAAAAGCAGAAAAAGGAGTTTTATTCAATGTGGTCTCATTTTTTTGGGAAGAGGAACAAAGAGATCCAATAATCCCTCACTCCTACCCCTGGTCCATCTTCAGGGTTCTGAAGAAAGGTCACTTCTACATCATGTACTGAATCCACTGCCATACTGAAACACTTACAACGACAGGAAAAAGTCGGTCTGTACCTTGAACAGATGTATTCCCCCACCCCCAAACAGCTTTAACCCATGGTTGGATGAGTCTGTGGATACAGAACCCATGAAGGTGGAAAGCCAACTGCCCTACGCTGGGATCACACAAGTGAGCTGTGGAACATTCTGGTCTCTGTGTCCCCAGGATGGAGCTCTGCCCACTCTGCTACAACCACAACTACTATGTCTGGCTCTTTCCTTCCATCCATAATCGTGCATGGAGCACTATGGGTGCCTGCACCGTGTGGCTGGCTAGAGACTCAGGGGCACGGACCGTCACAGGAGCCATGCTTCCTGTCCCTCGAAGAGCACAGGCGTGGGCCTGGAGGGTGGACTTGCTGCGGGCCTTGTCCTGGCCTAGTGTCCCGAAGGGCTGTCCCTTAAGTGTGCAGAACCAATGTCTGCCTGAGGGAAGGAAGCTACAGGACAGCACCCCAGATGACAAGAGACAGCTCTCTTACCCACTTGCTAAAAGGATGAGAAGGTTGAAGCTTAGGGTCCATGACCACTGAACTGTGTGTGTGGGTGCTGTGACCCCAAGATGGCTCTGAGACAGAAGACCCCATATGTATCTAATTCCTCCTACTGGACACATCCCCAAGGCAGGTGCCTGGCTCTTGAGAGGATGAGGTCATTTAATAAGCAGTCAAAGCCCAATCAGAAGGCAAGGAGGCCGAGGAGCAGGGTGTCACTGTCACGACGGTGTCAGAAGCAGGCACTTGGCTTGGACGAACGCCCTGGCCCCAGACACCTTGACTTACCCCTGGGGTCAATGTGCCATGATTTTGCTAGTCGCGAGGGAGATGTGGTTTTTCTAGCGGAAAGACACTGTATGTCTCGGCTCCTCTCTGGGGTCATGCTGCCTTGGAAAATCATACCCAGGCAGTCTGAGTGCTGCCCCCTGGCCCTGAGACAGGGAATATACAGTGGCCCTGGTGTCAGCACCTGGTGCTTGGTGTTGCTGCAGGCAGGGACCCTGGAAGCCAGGCAGGGGGCTGTGGGGAATCCCAGCACCAGGGGAGTTCCTGCTGGCAGCAGTCTGAGGCATGCTGCTCACAAATTCAACCACCAGTCAGCACAGAAGCACCACATTAGCGCCTCCGAAGCTCTGCCTGGTGTGCTGACCCAATTGAGGCAGCATCAAAGGACAGCAGTGAGCAGAGAGCAGGGCCACTGATGGGTGTGCATGTGTGTGTGTGTGTGTGTGTGTGTGTGTGTGTGTGTGTGTGTGTATGTGTGTGAAGTGACAACGAAGCCTTGGGTCCTTAGCAAGGTGTGGGGATGGGCCGCTGCCTCACTCTGAAATTGGAGGCAGTTCCTGGTCATGGTCCAAACTGAGCCTCTGGCTCCCTCCCCCAACTGCTTTGCTGCAATGCGATGAGCTCATAGGCTGGACCTGATTTGCTCTTAGGAGAGAAGTGCCTTGGTCCTGATGCTGTGGCGACTGCCATTCCCTAGTCAGTGCGTCCTATTCTGTGGGTGCTACCTGGCTGCCCTTACTGGTACTTTTCCACTGGCAATGGGCAGGAGACTCGTGTTGACTTATTTATACATCTCCCTGGTTGACTTATTTATTTATTTTTATCTACCTTCGCCAACAACAAGCCAGGCAGAAAACAAAGCAGGACAGCCCTGAAGTCAAGCGCTTCCCCATGGCCCAAGTTATCCACACAGTGGAAAGTGTGGTGCTAATTACCTCCCAGGGGGGCCTACCTGCCTCCACAGGAGGCTTCTGTCCCTGCCTGTTTGGGAAGGTGGTATGCCACCCCAGGCAGTGTGCAGAGACACTGCAGTCTGGGACCACTGTTTCCACAGGGGCCTTGAGCAGGCCAGTAAGAGGCGCACCTCCTCTAGCACAGGGGGCATGCACAGGGGCATACTCTCAGGGCCTGGGGGGCGGGGGAGAAGGCTTCCAATTATGGGCTTGTCATGGTCACAACAATTCCCATGTAACCAGCCAACAGAGAAGCTGTACTGAGGGTTTCCTAGAGTCACAGGGCCTAAGAGTGGGGGTCCGAGAGACCCCGGCCCCTACTATGGTGGCCCAAGCCTGGAATCCCTTCCCAGTAGCCTGGCAGATTCTTGGTGCAGTCCTCTTCCTCACCACATGACTGTAAACCAGACAGGAAGCTTCAGGGAAGAGGGATTTATTTTGGCTCAAGGTTTGAGGGTACAGATCGTGTCAGGGAAGGCGCAGCGGCAGACAGGGGCTCTTGGCTGTGGAGGCAGAAGCGTGAGGCTGCTTGCTTACATCTTGACAGACTAGCAAGCAGAGGGGCTGAGCTATTGCCCTTAAGCCTGATTCCCAGTGACTACACCCACAAGTGAGGCCCTACTTCCTCCTTAAGGTCCCCTCCCCGCAACAGTGACATCAGCTGAAAACCAAGTATTCACACAAATGAGCCTGTAGTAGTATAATATATCCAAACCGGAGTGCCTAGCCTCACAGGGCCAACCTGTTCTCAGAGAGGTGGAGAGGGAAGCCATGCCTTTGGGGGTGCTCTCTGTACTCAGTCTGGCCATTTTCCACCACCACCACTGCAAGCAAAAGCCTGGATCCAGCAACCTTAGTGAGACGCCTGGGCAGAAGGCAGGGCCCGGAGCAGCCCATCGGTTGGTGGGGCATCCTCTCTCCAACCTACTGTGGGATCTTCTACCGAATGCCAACCTAGACTGAGTTTCTCTTGTTTCTCTAAGAGTCTCACTTTTTCAGTCTCGAAAACAGCGGGCAGAGCACAGGACTGGCAAGGTCTCTTATTTCAAACATGTTTTGGGAGCACCATTACATACTCAACGTGTATGCTGTCCTAGGACTTGAGAAGTAGTAACTGATATGACCAGGAAGGCTTCTCAAGGAAGAGGCTGGGCAAGACAAAGGGGCTGAGTGAGTGCTAACCTTCGGCTGCAAAACTGAGTGCCACAGGAGAGCTTGGGGCTGAGTTCACCACATACTGCCAGGGGAGGGGGCCAGTCCTGATCCCCTTCT
This sequence comes from Peromyscus attwateri, assembly GCA_902168425.1. NCBI lineage: Eukaryota > Metazoa > Chordata > Mammalia > Rodentia > Cricetidae > Peromyscus > Peromyscus attwateri. Next base: position 42,194 of record CABHPP010121154.1, on the reverse strand, counting down.
GCACACAGAGTGGCTACAGGTGAGGCTAAGTGCAGCCCCAAGGGCTCCTGGGCTTTCTGCCTTCTTAGGAGCAGGTGGCTGAGCTTGGGCTCACTGAGTGCCAGAAGGTTCCAGGATTTAGAGGAAACTTGGAAAGAAGTCAACAGTACATTGCAGAAGCCACCAGCTGTTGGACTAGGGAACCCCAGGCTCTTGGAGGCAGAGGACATTTTTACTCACCTTTCCTTCCACCCCTGGGACTCACAGTGTCCAGATAATGCATGCTGTTAATTACAAGCCATTCCAGCCCCTAGGACATTTTTTTGGTATATTATAAACACTCCATAGATGACTATGGAATGGGTATCATGTCCTGGACCTGCCCATCACCCCTCTTGTCCAGCTTCTGTGCCAACTGTACTCTGGGCCCCAAGCAGATGCTGTGTGGGGGTTGGGGATGATGATGGTCCCTTCAGCCAGGAACGTCAGCTCCCACACCTATCCCTGAAGGTTGTGTGGGGACTTCTCTGGGCCCCATCTGGACTTCCAAAGGGTTGCCCAGATGACACAAAGCCTCAGCACTCCCCACAGCCTTTTCAATAGACAGGGAACCAAAGAGGATGGCCTCCAGGTGCTGGTTCCATGGGGATCGTTTGACTCACTGGGATCCAAACATGGGGATGATTTACTACCTGCCAGGGTGGATGTGGTCACTTTGGCCAGTACCTTCCCCATCCCTGCCAGGGTCTGGCAGGAGCAATTTTTCCATTTTTAAACAGGAACAAACAGAAACGATAAGACATTTTCCGATGAAGGGGGGTCTGAAAATGATTAGCCTTGGAAAAATTGTCCCCAAAATAACAAGACAACTCATAATCTTCTATCTGGATGGGAAAGGGATGGGCCTCACTGGCCAGCGCTAGGCTTCACTCAGCCACTCCTCGTCACACGCTTGTGCTGCTGGTCCACCAGTGCAGAGAAAGCCGCAGTTCAGCGAGGAAAGGAGAAATAGACAGTTTGTCTGGAAGCAGACTTTCACTGTTTGTTTGAATGCACTTTCTTTCCTAGTGCTCCCAAGTCAGGCCCAGGGTGGAGGAAGGGAGATGGTGACCAGGCTGGGGACCTAGTGAGGACCTGGGGAAGGATGGGGCTGTATAGAGAAGATTTCCACTGCAGAGCTAGCTCTTGGAGAGAACAGAGACCCAGCAGGCACTCTCTTTCCCCACACACCGAGCTCTTATCATTCCCCACTTCAGTGCAGAATAAATCAGCATCAAGATCAGAGGCTTCTCCTCAAGAGTTCCCAGGCAGTGCTGGGAGCTGGCGTGGGAGGTGCTGCTCACCTGCTGGCGAGGGACCATGCTCATTTGTATGTGATCCCTGCTATGGAATGAGCTGTGGCCAACACTGAGCATGCCTCACTTCTCAGAAGCTCAAAATGGGTCCCTGGGGGCATGACCAATGACTTGGAGGGAGGCTGGAAAATTAGAATAAATTAAAGCATCCGCCATTACTCCTGTGGCTATCCTGCTCACTGTGACATGTACAGCCTAGAGATCCAGGAAAGGTAATGGCTCTTCTGTGCTCTAACCTGGATGGTCATACCCAGAGGTGACCTGTTACAGGCACTGGCTGATCCGGGATCAGCTGCTTTATAATCCTGTGCCAGGCAACTCTTGTTCTCTGACTGGACACTTTGCTAAAAGCAAGCCCCTCTTTCCTAAGAACATGGAAGTGGCAAGTCCACAGGAGACCTCATGTCTGTCTCCTCTGGGGTCTGGGGGGATCTCTTACTCCCCATGTGACTTTCACCACTACCATGTCTGGGAGAAGGGCAGGTAATGGGGTGAGGCACTCGTGCTGGGTCAGAACCATGTCTACATCCCTGAGGGCAGACTAGAGGTTGGCATGATTGCTTCTGTACTACAGAGCGAGCATGACATGTCCTGGTCACACAGGTCTCCAGTATGTCAGGTCTAGATTCTGGAGGCTGTTTTTTCTGCTCTAAACTGCGTACTCCTAGCCACCACTCTTTGTGGCCCTGGCCCAGGTAGTTCTGCAGTTCCTCCCCTGGCTTCTTTCAGCCCCACCTCTACTTAGAGGGCAGACATGCTGTCTGCTCTGTGCCAGGGCATCTTCTGCAGACGAATCCCGAGGTGGAGCCTTGAGTGCTCTTCTCTACCCATGGTCACTGTTCTCACGTCTCTCTGCCTCCCTCCTTCATAATAATTCCCCATCTGGCCCATGAGTGCAAGTGATGTACCAGCTACGATGACTCTGAAAGAAAGAAGCCCAGACTTGTGCCACTTGCCATTTTCCACAGCGTAAGTTCTCCCAACAAGACTGACTTCACACCACCCACGTGAGCTCACTGCAGCGGCTTGGAGTTAGAGAAGAAGGCTGTGCTGTGGGAGCCTCCTCATTGGCAGGAGCTGCAAGAGGCCTCAGCATTGGGTAAGTGGGACCAGTACCCTTCCAAATGCAGTTGAAACTGCTGGCGTGCCTCCAGGTGACACTGGAGCCACCAGACACCAATATCAGTGTCCAAACCATGCTGCCCTCTTGAGGGTTGAGGGGAACAACACAAAAAATCAATTGTCTTCAGCACTGGGAGGGACACAGGGAGCAGCTCCTGTAGGGGGCCCCAGGCTCTATGGTATCTCCCCAGGAATGTATCACCTTGGAAACATGACTAACTCTTCTATGCAGCTGGTTGCCAGCAACATGACCTTCTTTGGAGCCTGACTTTCCTATAGCCACTTCTCAGCAACAGCTGCATCTGTCCCTGGTATGCTTGCTGGTGGGTCTGCAGGCATCTGAGTGAGGCAGTGGTGCCTGGAGAGGGGCTGCTGCCAGCAGGAAGCTGGTGACTGCAGCAGGCTCTTCAAAGGCAGAAGTGTATTTGCTACCTTTGTAGAAGACACAATGGGCAGGTAGAGAATTTAACAGCTCGTGGGAGTTCTAATTAGAGAGCCAATTATAACTCGATTGACCTGCCTTGCTTTGAAAGGCTTGGAAATACGCATGTTGTCCTTAGGAAGAAGCAGATTTTGCTTCTAGTTTGTTTGGGGAAGTCTCTGCAGGGACCTTTCACTTGAGCTTGGTTCCAGCCCCATGTACCTGTCTGTAACACGAACTGCTAAACGGTCTTTTAATAAAAAACCTGGAACCAGATAATGGGGTGAAAGCTGAAAGATCAGAGAAGCAGAGCAAGCCACAGCCACCACCTCTTACCTCACCAACTCCTCAGCCTGAAAAAGTCTCTAGCTGAAAGGGACACTTCTGCCAAAAAGCCTTTCGTTCTTGTCTCCTCACGCCTTATATACCTTTCTCTGCCCAGCCATCACTTCCTGGGATTAAAGGTGTGTGTGCTTCCCAGTACTGGGATTAAAGGTGTGTGCCACCACTGCCTGGCTCTGTTTCTCTCCTAGACTGAGTCAGTTTCATGTAGTCCAGGGTGGCTTTGAACTCACAGAGATTCACACTGATCTCTGCCTCCCGAGTGCTAGGATTAAAGGTGTGTGCTACCACTGCCTGGCCTCTATGCTTAATCTAGTGGCTTGTTCTGTTCTCTGATCTTCAGGCAAAGTTTATTAGGGTACACAGTATATCACCACACCTGTCTAGATCTGGCATCCTAGTGCAGAGGGTGAGAGAGAACCTGCAGGCCCCAGGCTCCTGTAGGGAGGGGTCAAGTTTATCTATGAAGAAACACCACATCCAGTGTCAGTGGCTTCCCTGTGCTGGCCGGCAGCTTCTGCTGCATTTAGAAGGACACTGGCCAGAATTTCAATTATGGTGCTAATCAAGAGTCAACTCTTAGCCAGACAGAATCTCGGGCCAGTGTGTGTGTGCATGCATGTGTGTGCATGTGTGTACCATTCCCCAAGATTTCCCTCAGCAAATCACTGTTGTTACTAGCTTGGGGTCACTTACTTGTCCCGTAGGGAACAGGCACCCAACAGACATCAAAAGGGGACACTTTACACTTCTCCTAAGAACCCAGGTGTACTGTTCATTGTTGGACACAGCTGTGGTCCTTTAGGCTCAGGCGTGTGATCATACCTCACTTCTGCCAGGGTGATCACCATCATCCCCATGGACAGAAGAAGAAACTGAGGCCCAGAGAAGTAAGGCAACTTGCTCATGGGCCCCAGCTGCTTTGCATGGAAACTATGCAATGATTCAAGCCATGTTTGCTCCTGATGCTTAGCCAAGAGAGACTTTGCTGTCTGAGCTCCTCCTCCTGCCCAGGGCAGGGAACAGGGCTGGCAGAATCCCTGCACGGACAGCAGAGAAGACTGTGGACACAAGCACTTGGGATCTGGTGGAGTTAGGTACAAATCCCTTCCACAGGGACTAGCAGTAGCTTCTGCATGACTGATCAGAGCCTAAATTTCCTGAGTATTATTTCTCACCTGCCCCTAAGGTTGGCACCCCATGGATTGACAGATTGTGCTCTAGGCCTCTCTCTCGCTTCCTCTCTAGGATTTATGCCTTCGCTTCAGATGAGACACCACCTATTGCCTGCTGACAACCCCCAAGGTCACTGCTGCAGCCCAGCTGTGTATGACCTGCCATGATTACAGGCAGCTCTTCCTAGAGCAGGTTCCCGATGCCAGCATAGCACTCTAGTCCCCTCACCGGGCTGTACTAGGCTTCCCTATTCATCACTTCTCATCTTGAACTGTCCTTAGGGATTCTTAGTGTCCAAGTCACCTGCCCTCCACAGCTTCCAGAGTGTGATCTCTCCATAGTGCAAATATAAGCATGTTGGCTTGGCTGTTTAAATTTTATCTTGTACAATTTCAAACCTTCAGAAAGCAGAAAAGCTAATATAACACACCAAAAGTCAAAGTCAACAGATGCTAAACCTTTTCCTTATTAAGCATATGGGTCCTGAGGATTGAACTCAGGTCTTGGGGTTTGGTGGCAAGCACCTACTGAGTCATCTCACTGCTGTCCCTAACTGTCCCCTATATTGGCTTAGCTCATCTATTTGGGAGAAGGGTGAGAATTTATTATAAATGACAGGCATTGTGTCATTTCACCCCTAAACACTCTCTAAAAATTAAGGATGTTTTCTTGTAACCACTTGAGCATATGAGACTCACAGTTCAATAAAACCTCAGAAGTGATGCAGTCAGGACTTCTGGTGTGGCTGTCCCTGCCCATCCACCTTGTTCCGACCTGGCCACAGCTAAGATGAAGACGCTGGGATGGGATTCTAAGTCTGCAGTCCATTCACCTCACTGGTGAGGGTAAGGTCTGAAGGCACACACCTGCCACTTGTCCATTTTGGACTTCCATCTGCTATTCGAAGAGACCTTCCCATGAGAGATGTCTTCCCAAAAGCTTTGGGCCTAGAAGTTTTAAGTCTCTTTTGCAAGTCTAGAAAACAAGCGGAGCTGACATGGTCCAGAGAGAGCCCACAGCACTCAATGGGGAGCTTAGAGTCAGCCCCAATACTGGGAAAGCAATCAGGCACAAGATGATTTGGGAACAGTGGTCCAGGAAGCCCCAAAGGCCACTTTCTCATGGCAGCCAAACCCTCAATCTGTGTTCAAAGGCAGCTAGTAGGCTGGGGAGGGCTGCAGAATGAGAGAGCATCAGGATCAAGATCCAGGGCCTGGGAATATGGAGCAGAGTTGGTATCAGTACATGAAGACACAGACCAACGAAGGCAAGAAACTCCACGTCTGGCCCAAGCTAGGAACAGTGAGACAGGATCTCTAAAAGCAAATGGCAAGGGTAGGATATGTCAGATTTGAAAAACATTAGGTCATAATTGGTGTTGAGACTGAACGTGGCTGTCAGTAACTGGCCACCTAAGACTTCAGAGCAAGGATCAGAAGCACAGCCCTGGTATTTCCCTTGGTTGAAGTGCAGAAAGACCTGAGGACACAGGGACCACACAGTCTGCATTCGGAGCCTGTCCTGGCCCAGGTTGCTTCTGGGTCTGCTATTATGATGGTCTTTAGGGAGAGCCAGGTCGCCTGATGCCACTTCTCCCTGGCCAGTATAGGGACAAGTGTTGCTGGGGTGGAGGGCCTCTCTCCCAAACAAACAGAAAATTCCTATGGAGGAAGGCCCTGCCCTGGAGGGATGCTTGGAGGGTTGGGGTAGGGGCAGCAGGGCTATAGCTAGACAGGAGCCAAGTGATAAAGAGCAGGGTCTCTATTCCCAGGGATATTCCTTTTGCTTCAAGGAGGACACAGATACCCAGCATCCAGAAACTGTTATAAACTAAAACTAAGCAATTAAAAAGGAATGTAAGAATCTTGAAGACACAGCTGATGTCATGAAAGTGCCATTTGCCTGGTTCTCCCCATCATTTCTGATTCTTGCTGTTCCACCCCTGGATTGATCATGCCTCTGGATACCTCTGGCCTGGCTGTTTCTAGAGCTGCCACCTGCTCACAAACCAGATTCGAAACCCCCACCAGGGGAGCCCATTCACAGAGCAACCCAAGAGCCCTGATGCCCTGGACATGGGCTGCTCTCCCCAAGAGGATGTGTCCTACTCACAGCCATGAACTCGGGGAGATTACCAGAGCTGTAACCTACACCTAGGGATGACAGAGGTGCTCCCCACTCATCCTGTACTGAACCTACACAGTGACACACGTGGGCACTACAGCTACTCCATCTACCATGAGAAAATGGAAGTTTACAAGTGGTATACAGTTCAATTGCTCAGCATTTACATAGCATACTCAAGGTCCTAGGTTCAATACTAAAAACATCCAGTCCAAAAAAATCCAGCCCAAACCAAACCAAACCCCTCAGATAACAAAACAAAACAACACAACACAACACAACACAAAAGGCAGCAGAGCTGGGAGCTGGGAGCTACTCCAATGCCAACTGTCACTGAGGATCTGGATTCCTACATGGTGAGACTCCCCTTTTGTCCTGGGTTGCTCTAACTTACAGTGTGACCAGGGCAGATCACTGAGAGCTGCTTTCCCCTCCGGAAAACAAGAAATTCTCCACTTCACTAAATAGTGTGATACTGGATATGACATATAACCTTCCAAATTATACTGTTTATTAAAAGTGAAATTTAGGGCTAAGCACTATTTGTCGAAAAGGCCTTACATTGTCCAAGTAGCTAAAGTGCCATGTGGACCATTAAAAAGAACGAAGAGGCAACCGGCAGCAAAGACCGCCCTTCGGCTACAATGTAGCACTCTCCCCTCTCTGGACCATGAGCTTAAACCCAGCTATACCGAGGGGAGAGATTAAGCAAAGCGGCCTGCAGACTTATGAGGGACACAGACACATGGGCAGGGAGGCATCTAAATAGCCCACAGGCCTTCAGAGAAAAAGTTGCTCTCTCTAATTTTCAAAGCAGTCTTCTAATTCTGAAAGAAGACAAAAGACAATTCATAGATGACAGAGCCTTCCTAGCAGACTCTGGGCAGTTCCGCTGTCAGTCGTTTTTCTATGCATGGGAAGAAAGCTGACACTGGATGAAAGAGACTGGCTCTGAGAGGAGGCGGGCCTCTGAGTCTATTCCAGCAGCATACCTGTGCCTGGGTCTTAACGAGACCAACGGAAGGAGCAGACACAGCCCCCAGGAGAAATGGGACGTCAGAAAGTAATTCAGGGCTGTGTCAGTATCACAGAGCTCTCATCAGGTGATGGGCCCATCAGACCAACGCGGGAGCACAGGCTGCCAGGCCCGACAGTCTGGGGGACAGACTTTTGATTAATAAACTGTGAGACACGCAACTTCCTCTAGCTCAGGGGACAGACAGACAGATGGAGGGAGGAAAACACCAATTTTCACGATGCCCATGTATGACAGGATAAAAGGGTAGATTATTGAATAAGTACCTAGTGATATCTGAAGCCAGTTTCAGAGACTTCTGACATCAGGCCTGTTTGAAACTTCAGGAGAGATGCCATTATCTCAGAACAGTGTATGTGGACAGCTTTGTTTTGATGCAGCACCTTAAGAATGTTCAAAGAATTGAAAATGTGGGGATAAGGCAGATGACACACCCCAGCAAACCTTGTGTTGTGGAGCCTGCCATCCACATAGCACAGCACGGGATAGTCCCACATCTTAACCAATTCCTGCCACTTTCCGCCACTACCACACTCCCTCTGGAGTTTATGTACTTATTGCCAGTCCAGAGTCTATGCTTCAGAGAGCGTGAGAGCCAGGGAAACCCTCAAGGACAGCCTGTGTGTGAGCCCTCTAGCCTGAAGATGTCCTAGTCACACTAAGAGGGTTCCTTGTCTCGCAGTCCACCCCCAGAAGACAAATATGTGTGCCATGCTCTAGACAAAAGCTAGTTATTACACACACCTCTGATAAGACTTCGAAGTGTGTTCTTCCACTGAGCAGTAACTGAACGCAGGCAGCTACAGGTGGCCAGGCTCCCCATCCCATCCCTTGTCTTCCTTTGGGGACCTCTTACGAAGCTAAGCTCACCTTCCTGTTGTCTGTGAATGTCACTGAGTGGTAGGGACAAAGGACCTAGAAACCAGCAGCCCCAGGTTGTTTTGGTGGCTGTTGATTTGTCCAGGACTCTAGCACTCTGTTGTGCTCATCTGAGATGAGAGAAAGGCTTTGCTGCTCGCAGACTCCACATTTCCGCTATCAGTGTCACCCCTGCTGGTCCTCGCTGTGGCTCTCTGTGCGCTCCTCCTCTAGTTCCTGATCCTCTCCTGTGCTCTGGGCATCTCGGCTCCCCGCCCCCATGCTGTCTACTCCATCAGACCTTGGATGAGCCCCACATCTGCTCCTGTTTTATACCTTTTTCTCGACCTGTCAAGCTCAGCAGAGGCAGGCCCGAGCCTCTTGCTGACACTCACAGTCCCTGCTTGTTGCTCAGCAACACCTTCCCTTCTGGTCTTAACGACTCCCCTCCTCACAGCCTTCCTGGCTGCCTTCCACCTTCGCTTCAGAAAGCCCTTGGTCCTTTCTTACCTTTCCATCCTACACATTGCCCTCAAAAGCCCAGGCTGACGTGATCGGAGGGCAGCCAGATGTCCCTATTTGTAGAATTTGTTCCTGTCCTGGTAATTGTGTCCTTGGATGCACCAAGTCTCTATGAGTGTCCTTGGCCTGCAAAGTCCAGCCCAAGCAGACAGTCTTCTCCCTGAGGCCACCTCTGGCCACCAGTGTGCACCTTCTCTTTTCTCTCCACTCAAAACCGAATGACTGCCTTGGGAAAAGCTGGCCCACGTTTCATTAATGCATTGCAGGTACCATGAGCTAAAGGACTTTTAACATAGCCAGCAAATAAGTGCAAATTTATACATTTATGCAAACTAACATTGAAAATATTCCTTTAGGCCTTCTGGGAAAGAGTCTGATCATTCTGAGAATTCCTCCACAGCTTTGCAATTCCTAGTCTCTTGAATTTATTGCTTGCTTAATACCTGCCCACACTCAGCCCCTGCCTCCTGGCCTGGGCTAATTGCTACTAGACAACACCTTTGTTTTTTCCTTCCTTTTCACCGTATGTGAAGTGAGACACAGACGAAGGCTGTAACTGTTAGGAAATTATCCATTTCCCTTGGGTTTAATTTACATTTATCTCAAGTCTGACTTTACACTTTACTTTCATTGACACGGTATGCCTCGTCTTTGCTTTTGACCAGTGCAAACTCATGTGCATTCTGCAGTGTGTCGCTGTACCACTCCCATCCCTAGAAGTCAGGGAGGCACTAGTCTCAGGGCAAGCCCGAGCTCCGCTCTGTGCCTCTATCAGCTGCCATCTCCACCTGTCTCAGGCAGCTACTCCTGGAGCCCACCCCTCCAGCTGCTCGGCTCTTCTTTCTGAACACGGGGGCTGCCATGGACAAACTTCCTGTCCTTGGGTTTTCTCTGTGACCATGGTCTGCCTCCCATGGTCCCTTATCTTGGGACCTTCTCAGTTGGTTTTATGGTGGTTTCTGGTCCATGTTCCTTCACCTGTTACTCCTAACCTTTCTTGGCTCTGGTGTGGCACAGTGTGGTATGGATTGGCCTGTGGCCGCTCTCACTCTCTTCTGGGTACCAGGAAACTCAGTGCTCATCATTGTTTCTGCCTCTTGCTGCCCATAAACCTGGAGCCTCACCTCCTCCCCAGACTTCTGCTCTCTGCTCCCAAGGAGCTCAGGGGCTCACAGACTAGCCTGGTTCCTGTGAGGCAGAAGACATCTGTGAACCAACAAAAGGGTTTGGTTCTCTTGTGTGGTTAGCCTTTAAGAGCAATTGGTGCTAACATTCTCCCTCGTTATGTAGATGAAGAAACTGAGGCACAGGAGAGGAGTATCTGCCTCAAAGCCCCAAAGGCAATGAGTAAGAAGAGCACTGGGAATCTAGCCCAGACCTGTCCAGAACCGTAGCCCTGGCCTTGCAATAAAGTGTGAGCCACCTTCTTGATCTCTAAGACACTGAAAAGCTGCTTTGCTTTAAGTAGCTGGGGCAAGGTCTTGATGTTTCAGGGCTGAAGAGCCTGTGGATTCCAGAGACTCTCTGCAGGCACTAGAAGACCCAGCACAGCAGAAGGAAGATCTGCCCTCAACTGTGGCAGGGCGAGGGGAAAACCAAGCCTGGGGAGCATCGTGTACAAGATCACCAGGAAGGAGCCTGCAAGCTCTTTGGGAGTCCCTGAGCACTGGCACTGGGCAAAGCCGCCTAGCTGGAGAAGCTGAACTGCCCCAAACCTGCGAGCTGGCTGCTCCCAGCCTGCCTTCAATCTGGGTGGTTTCTGAAGACATCAGGATACACAGAGAAAGGCCTTGCGGGTCTGTGATTACTATGGGTCCCCACTGGAAGACCACCAAGGTGGATAGTGTCTCCAGGCCTGGTGAGGCTCAGAGGCCTGTCTCACTTCCCCTGTGCTGGCCACCTGGCTAGCCCCTCAGAAAGGAAAACACTTGTCAGGAGCTGGGGGCTTGAAAAGCTCTAAGGGGAAAACAGAAACCTCTCCTGGGGTGACTTTCCTATTGATCTTTTGTCTCAAGTGTTCCCCCTGGGGATGAACAAGAAACACTTCTCTGAATAATTCATAGGCCCCGAGGTAGAAGCATGTTACTTCTTTTTAATAAGGCCTGGGCACTTGGTGTTTAATTCTTCTGCAACATTCTAACAAAAGCTAGGAGACCTGAAAAGCTCTTAACACATCCCTCTTTCAATAGTGAGACAAAAATTAAAAGCCAGGTAATATCTTTAATCAAACAGACTAATGTTTGGATAATATGTGAAATTATTTATAAAGCTGCATCGAGTTACAGAGTGCTCATAAAAGGAATCTGAAAAAAAAGTGAGTGACTGTAATTATTACAAGGCTGGATTTATTTTTGAAACTGAAAATGACTGCCTCTGGCTTTTATTTAATGAACACCTACTAGGCACCAGGAACTCTGCTGGCTCGTTACTCAGTCACTTTGGTTAGCTCTCACACAGCCCACCAGGGTAAGCAGCTGCCCAAATCACAGAAATGCCAAGGTTCCTGAACAACAAATCCAGGTTCAGGTTCAGAACTAACCCTCAGGCACAAGTTCCCTCATAAACTGCATTTTCAGTTCATCAACACTGTCCTACCCAAAGCCAGCAGTTACAGCTCAATCTCCTACACCACACAGCACTGATGAGAAACAGCGAGACAGGATCCTTTGAGCACATTTTACTGTTAGTTACAAAACCACATCCTTTTAGGCCTAGACACACAGCCAGTCTAACAGGACTTCTTGCAAAAGGGACATGGAGGCACAGAGAGCTTCTGGGCCCTTCTTGGAGTTAAAGAGAGTGAGCGACACCATTGGGACCTGATCTCTGTCCCAGGATTCTGTGCCCAGTGCCCCCATCCTATCTTACATGTTTGTCTGATGACGGCCATGAGCTCCCGAGGGCCACAGATGTGAAAGACACCTATCTCACCTTTCCTGCAAGGCAGTCCTCTTTCCTGTGGCCTATTAAACGAGAGAGGCCCTCTGCTAAGAACCAAATGACCTCAGAACTGAGCCTGGCACACTGGTCCAGAGGGGACCCTGTGGCTTTCCGCCAGCTTAGAACACAACACTGATCTTTGTGTTCAGTCAGAATCCCATAAGGAGGAGGTACAGACGGGATGCTCTGTTAGGGAGGGCATCCCATACACATCCCTGATGGCCACAAACTTCTGGAAGGACACCAAGACGGCAAGTGGCCTACTCTAAGGCCTCTCAAAGATGGCCTATCCCGGGGGTGGAGGGTAGCAGGGCAATGTGTTCCTCTTCTCTCTTGGGCACCCAGAGGAAGGGCATATGTATTTCTGAACTGCCACAGGTATACATGGCGTGGAAACTGGCCAAACATCTCCCCTCTCTGTAACACGGACACCCCTCCCTTCCTATAGTTGGCTGCTCCCTAATGGCCAGTATCCTGGAGACAAACTGGAGTAAGAGGCCTTTGAAGTCTCTGGTATGGATACCCCCTTAAGGTGCTGGCTGCTGCAAGCAGTGCAGGGCCCAGATGGCAGTGATGGTGACCAACACTTAAGATCGTCCTTCTCAAACCTAGAGCCACAGGGGGATTTGGATTGCTGACCCAACTGCTCCACTGCACCGAGTAGGACCTTAGGTAAGACAGCTGTGGCTGGGTACTGTCACCTCCCAAGGTATCACAGCAACTGCCTGGCTTTGTAACATGTGATGTTTCAACAGGCTAACTGTATTTGGCCTTGGGAAGCAGTGGGCGTGAGGGTTGTAGGCTGCCTGCTGCTTCCAAGGAGAGCCCCAATCTAGGAAACGGGGACCCTGGCCTCGGTCTCAGACTCACCAGTCGCTGCATGCTCTTCACATGGGTGGGGCTGATGGATAAGGCTTCTTCATACCATCGCCGGGCCTCATCGAAGTTTCCTCGGAGCTCAGCAACCTGGCCCCGCATGTATAGCACATTGTGGGACATCGGGAAGAGGTTGGCAGCTTCTTGGGTACAGGCTGTGGCTTCAGCAGGCTTTCCAATGCCAATGTAGACCTCAGCTGTGGGGGAAGAACAGAGAACAGATGCTGTCCTGGATCACTGCCCTCAGAGACCCTGTGGCGGCTGGTATTCTGCTTGGGGACTTTCACACTCCAGGAGTTTGGCAGGGCCCAGAGCCAGCTGTGCCCTACCCTGCTGGACATGGCCACAAGCCAACAGCCTTTTGTGCCCACCTGTGCCCAGGTCACTTGTGCTTTGGTCCTTGAAGGGCAGACATATGCCACTACCAAAATGACAGCAGTGAGGTCTGCCTGGGCTCTGGCCCAACCTCTGAGGACAGTCGTCCCAGGGCCTACTTAGAGCCCTTCAGCACTAGGACGGAAGCTGCCCTTGGCTCTGTTCATCAGAGAAAGGGCTGAAATGAGCACAAGAACAAGGACCCGTGGCACACAGCCCCCACACAGGGGAGCGGCTCTGCCCTCTAGAGCTTGCTCTTCTGAGGCTTGAGCATGACAAAGGGCTTTCTAGGGGCTTGCTACATCCAGAAGCGTATCCTTTATGAACCTCCAAGGAGCAGTCTGTTAGGGACATCCCTGAGAGCTGAACTTGGATTAGGCACTGGCAGATCTAGCTTTCAAGGCAGCGCTTGAAGAGATCACAGCACTGACTAGTCCTTGCCACCTGGAACAAGCCAACAGGCAGACAGAGGTAGGCTGTAGAGTCTATGATCCCTCCAAACCTTTTCCTTTACCCCAGACACTCTGGAAAGGGATGCCACAGAGGGCAGGGATGTGTTAGCAGGGAATCTGGGGTGCTGAACGCATACCTGCTGTGTTCCCTGGAACTTTCTCTTTCATACAAAATTCAAGTGGCTTTCCAGTCACCCTTCCAAGCCACCAGGGCCCAGGAAGCGCCCATCCTTCCCATCCCTTATTTTACTCGTGTTTTGCTTTGTCTGGGGGAGGGGGCAGCAGTGAGTGGAGGTAGGGATTCTATTGTGGTATTGCTTCACCCTGAGCATTTCTGGAATAGACCCCAATGATGGGCTCTGCAGTCCCTGAGCTGAGCACAGCCCAGATCCTGCCCTCATTGATGGCCTAGCCAAATGTCAGGGCCTTAGCCACACAGCTTTCCGAGTTACTGCCCGGCTGTGCTAGTCTGTCAAGAGTGATTCCTTTCCAGGGGTTCAGTGGGAGAGTGAGACACGCTCCTCATCCCACCAGTGAGACACTTCACTCTTTCTAGGCCACGACCCAACTGTTCTGACTCAGGAACTTTCTGGTGTGGAGTCACTCCTTTGGAGGCCTTGACTCATCAATGTGAGGAGCCAGAGGCTGCAAGGCAGAGCCCCTTCCTGCCACCACACTGACAAGCTATGTTCTTTGCACCCATCCACTCTGCACCCTATGCTGGGTCTGAACCCCCTCACCCGCTCTCTCATTGTCTAAAGAATTCCGTACCTCCACACAACTCCTGACTTTAGGCTGCTGAAGGTCTTTACTGGGTTATCCGAATCATCATCAACATCTATGCCAGCCGTCTTGCAAACCCCGGTCTTTCTCATCCCACATGCCTCCCTAGCTCCCCTGTGCTGATCCACAGGGGTTCTTTTTGCAAGGATGCTGCACTCTCTCTGCCTACACTTCCCGTCATCCAATCTGCACCACTGGCAGATGGTTTGCAGTCCAACACCCCACTAACACTGATCTTGTCTGGGCCCCCAGCAACTCCTTCCCTGCAGATCCACTGGATAATGTCTTTATTGTACCACACAGGCTCCTTCAGAAGAGTTCTTCCTGCTGGGGAGATGGTTCAGTGGGTGAGCTTGCTGCACAAGCATGGGGGCCAGTTTTGATCCTCGGGGCCCACGCACAAAGCCAGGTATGGTTGTGCACGTCCATAGCCCCAGCTCTGGGGTGGGTTAGAGACAAGAAGACCACCGGGGCTTGCTGGCTTGCCAGCTTAACCAAAAATGGTGGATTTCAGGTTCAATCTCAAGAAAGCAAAGCAGACAGCTACAGAGAAGACCCCCAGAACCCTCCTCTGGTCTCTACATACCAGTACACACATGCATATACACAGCACACAGGCATAGCCCCCCCCCCCCCCTCCTTCCCCCCCCTCCCCACCAACCACACACACCCCACCCCCACCCCAAACCACCCACTCACACATTCCTTGTTGTTTCGTTGTGCCGCCTGC
>CABHPP010121154.1:0-21103 GCA_902168425.1 Peromyscus attwateri | reverse complement strand
TATATATATATATTCAACTACAACTTTCTTAATTTATCATTTATCAGGAAGTTCATCATGGAGACAAACATTGCAACATTGTTAGTGGTAACAACTATCAACTCATGAAATTTACAACATGAAAAAAACATGTAAAGATTAATGCTCACTATGCAAATAAATTGTTCATTATATATTGGGTAACATAAAATTGTGAATATAAAAAATATCTCAGTTGGGCTTTGGGATGTTCTATCACTTAGTCACATTATTACTACTATTATTATTCATAGGCTACTTATTTTAAGAGGCTTGGTAAGCTGTGCACAGTGTTTTATGCCTCTAAAACCAGCACTCAGGAAAGCTGAGACAGGACTGTGAGTTTAAGTCTAGCCTGGACTAGATAGTAAGACTGTCTCAAAAAACAAAAACAAAACACAAAGGAGGTGTTACAGCAACAGCTGGCCATCCATATTGTCTAACTGTTTCAACGAGGTAGAAAGATCGATTCTTCCAAGTATGCTCAGATTTTTGATGGGGGTTTGGTGGACAGAATCAAAAATCTACGGAAGGAAAACCATTCTACCTTCCATGGATAAGCCCCAGGCAGACAGGCTTTGGAGGGCTCTGGAGAGGACAGCAGCCCCAGGAGGACCCTCGGGGTTCTCCAGAGAAAGCTACTGCTCAAGAATGAGGAAACTGATGGGACGAAGATACTTCATAGGGGAACCCCTGACGCCTGGCTCGGAATCTACCCTGCTCTAGATAAAGTATGTCTAGAGCTATTATTTTTAATATAAATAGCAAAATAGGTCAGCTGCAACAGGTATTTTTGCTTGCATTTTGTTGTGTGTACATGTTCAAGTGTGTGCTGGTGCATATGCACATGTATAAGTGAGTGTGCAGAGCCAGGGGATAACCTTGGCTGTCCCTCCTAGAGTGTCTACTTTGTGTTTTGAGACAGTGTCTCTCAGTGGCTTAGAGGTCTCTGGAAGAGGTTCTCAGACCCCTTTGGATGCTAGAAAATTATGAAGACTCCGAAGAGATTTATTGGGCTTTGTCTACTAATATTGCCACACTAGGAACTAAACCATGCTCAACATGTTCACTTATTTAATTATTTAAGGAGAATAATGCACTGTGGCTATAGAAAAACCGTGCAAACTTTGTCCCACAATCTACGGATCCCTTGCTAAAGAATCTGCGGCTTTTGGAGGAGCTAATGTTGATTTTGGGATCAGCTATTTTGTCTTTTGCTCAAGGAAGGGACTACATGGTTCTTACTGAACTCCTGCCCAAATTATTTTTCTTTGCAATATCTATAACATGACAGAATTAATGTTTAGTGTGACAATACATTTCACTGTGAATTAAGATCTGGCAAGTGATGATGATGATGATGATGATGATGATGATGATAGTGATGTTGATGGTGCTGATGGCAGTGGTGGTGATCAGTTTTACAGAACATGTTACATTTTAGGCTCCGTGGCTAGCATTTTGCACTGTTGAAGAGACAGAATTGAGACTTGAAGTGTCATGTAACCACTCAAAGCCATACAGCCAGTTGGTGGTAAAACCAGGATGCAAACACTGTCTGGTTTTAACCCCAACCTCTACATCCAGCCATAGGGCTACCTCCCGCAGGAAGGCTGCAGCAAACCTCCTACTGTCTCCACAGTAAGAGATATCTTGAGTCTTCAGAGTTTCCACACAAGTGTCATTATCACTGTGCAGACAACAGGCTTCAAAGCGGAGGAACTGGCCTTCCTTACTTGACTGTGTGGTTCTAAAAGACAGCAAAATGTCTTCTGTTCTGGCTTTTTCAAGTCACTACACAATGCCCAACCCATTCTAGGTACTGGGTAGGTGTTTGTAGAATAAATAAGAGTAGTGTGGACAGACCTATCTCTTTATGACATCCAGAAGAAATTGTGTATGTTCAGAGTGGTATGGCCGCAGACTATGTGGCACTGAGAAGATACACATGAGTGTGCTCCATTCTTCCTAATGGATGGAAGGCTCTAACCTTCGTTGCTTCCAAGGGCTTTTTCAGTGTATCTGTCACACTTTTAGAAATCTCAGGCATAGAATTAAAGACTGATGTCATTTAGTGACTCTCTCCCTCTACTGCCATTAAACCATTGAAGAGAGGGGATGGAGAGGGTGATCAGGAATCCCTTGCTGTTCTCAGTCAATTCCTTGTTACATGTATCACACGGGCAGAAAGCCTTGCAGTGATGAAATCGAGATATTAGAGAATTCACAGGCTTTTTATAGCGGACAGCAAACAATAGTGGCCAAAGTACACAGTAGTTAGCATCTACTGTTCTTTGCAATGATGTAATAAGTAAGTCTTCCACTGGGTTAGAATTTGGAGGAACAGCTAACAGCACAGCAAAACGGCAGCCATGTTACTGTTGAGTAGAACTGAACTGGTGAGCGGGAGTATGTATGTGGTTGTGACTTATGTGGGCACACAGCCGGAAATGCTGGTGCTCAGCCATCTGTTTTTAAGGAGTTCTTCTTTTCTCACCAAAGCAAATGCACATTGTGCGTGACCCAGGGGAAAATGGAGCCAGAGTCTTGGAAAAGGAAGCCGAAGGAAGATTAAAGGACATCTTTCCAACTTGAAACCCAAGACTCTGGAGAGATGTTTCCACATTATCAGGTTCAACAGATGAGCCAGGCAACATGCCCGGGCTGCTCCGCATCTCTTATTTATCACACTAACTTGAGCAGCACGTATCACTGCTGTGACCCAGGGAGCACAGTGCTGTGTGCTGCAGCTGCCATGCCCTGCAAAGGAGATAAAGCTTCCTTTCCCTTAGGACACAGTGGCTGGGAAAAGCCACTGCAGGTTCAGCTCAACTGGAGCTGATGGAGGCAGGTGAGACTATGCCCTAAAAGCTGGCCCAAGATTTGTGAGCTAACTGCTCAAATGGTTCAAAGGGTAAGATGCCTTGAAACTGGGCAACCTGAATCTTCTTGGCCCGTGTATTTTGTTATCCTCCTGCCCTAAAAAGGCTGTCTGGGACACCTGCTAAAAAAGGCTAAGTGCCACCTGAAGAACTGTCCTGGTTCCTAACCCAGGGCTTCTTCTAGGTTCAGCTAGTCCACCTTGGGAAGGAGGAGGCCAGGAACAAGGATGGAAAGACCTTTCTCCATGGTGGAGAACCAAGACCTCAGACATACCCAGCCTCTGAACTCCTCCTGAGCTTTCCTATCACGTGGAGAGCTGCTCAGAAACCCTGCCATAAGGAGGACGCTGGCAATGGCTGGGTTCAATTGCTTTTCAGCCGAAGCCTTGGTCAACCTCCTTTCCACCTAAGGAAAGAGATGCCTGTGTTGATTTCATACAGATCTGAGCTCTTCTTAGCCACCAGAGTTCATCATTCAAAGGGACCCTAGAGGCAACAACATTGCTAGGTAAAATTAGGAGGCTTACTTAGGTGTGGTCACCCTGCACTTTCACAAATAGGGACCCTGAATGAAGGGCACACATTTCTCTTCTGGCCCCCTCTTTGACTGTCTGGCGGGACTAGAAAAGTGGCTGTAGTTACAAGAAGCCTGCAATTCCTTCCTCTTCTTGTGTCTTCTCAGCATGGAGAAGATGAATCCTTCGTCTACCTAGTGACCTGGTGCTTCTCCCAGAGCAGGAGCAATCCACAGTTGTCGTGTTACATGTGAGAAACATCCTTCACCAAGAGAGAGACAGCAGTAGACACACAGGACACATATCACCAGGATTTGGGCAGCTCTTTGTGCCCCGGCCCTGGAGGATTACCTGGGTTGTTTCATCTGAATGTGGGAGAGGGATGGAGCGCATGTGGCTGCCACACCCCACTCATCACTCACATTCTTTCTGCCCCTTGATCCTGCAGCCCATACCTGCCTCCCTCACATCTCTTCTGAAAAGAAACCAAGCCACTCTGGCATCTGGTGTGTAGCAATCACTTGCTGTTGGAGCTCAGATCTCATTTGCCTCTGTTCCCTAACGATTCAGTGTTATCTGTCAATAGACTTCATTGCTGTCCATCACCTAGAAGCTGTGCCCCTAAAACAATCAGAGAAAGGTTTTCCCCTGAAGACCCTGAGTTCTCAACAGCAATCTGAATGACTAAGCATTCTGCCAGTCGGCCTGCTTAGAGAATTCTCATTTTAACAGGGAAGCCTGTCTCTTAAGGCAGGGCCTGGCAATGTGTCTGCCCAACTCTGCAGCCAGCTGGCAGTGGTGGCCTGCTTGTCTCCACACCTGCCTCCTCCACTGTTCTGATGAGATTAGCAACAGCTCTCAATTTTTAGAGGAAGAAGAGATGAGAGAGGCCACTCCTAGTTCAGCCACCAAATCAGGCACAGTATCTGTACATTTGCTTGACAGTGACAGTTTTGGTTCTCTCCCCATAGTCCTCGGGGGTTAAGATTGGCCTGTCTGCCCTTTCTGAGGCAGCGGCTCTCCCACTGTGTTATCATACATCTTCCTTATCTGTGGCATCACCACGTCCTCTCTCTGTGGCATGTCTATCAGTGTGACAGCAAGGCCAGGCAACAGCAGCTTAGTGGACGGCTGCTGCCTTCCACTGGGTTCCTAACAAACTTAGGCCACTGTTCTCAGTAGAACTTCCATTTTATCCTGAGTGAAGAACAGACTAGGATGACCACACCCACATCTCCAAGAGGACTCAGCTTTCCAGCCATTTAACATAGTCTCAATCAGTCGACAAAGACAAAATGTCTTCTCCCGAGAAGGAGAAACTCTTTCCGGGGGAGAGCTTTGGGACAGGAGCCCATGAGGCAGGGAGAGACAGGGCTATGTCATCTCCAGGGGGCATGCGAGGCTGAAGCAGAGGTGCCAAGGCTGATGGGCCAAGTAGCCACACAGAAGCATGAAGGGAAGCCATTCACAAGCATGCAGGGATGCCAGCTGTCAGGGTGTGCCACACTGGTGGCTCTGGTTGGAGACAGTACCTTCTGGAGGATTACAGTGGGCAGATGTTTCCTTGGAGGCTTACCCACCCCTCGGCACATTCACTCGGCCTAGGGAGGCTGTTCTGAGCCTGGCATGGATACTCGTTACTGGAGCATCATGGGGAACACCTGCCAGGCCTAGTGTTGCCCTGTCTGGACATCCACTTCTATACTGACTTGCCAATTGCTTACAATCCCATTCATCTTGTTTAGAGAAAGGCATCAAAGAACCAATTAAGGAAAATTATGTTAAATTAATATTGACTAAACGTAAATAGCAAAGAAAGGTTATTTTTGAAAAAGATTGTATCTATCAGATAAACTTCTCAAAAATAGTGGGGGATATCACTAATGTTCTCATACATATATATTTTTTTAAAAAAAACTACTTTATTAATGAGAAACAGTTCAAATATGCCATTTGGCTATACACTACCAGATTGTGATATTCACTAACGTCTGAGTGTGTAAAATTATCACTAGTCATGATGGAAAGTAAAAAGCCATTTCTATCTTGCACTCTCCTCCCATCCAATTTTAGACTACGCTCTCTCATTATTCTGTTTATTCTCCTCTCCAGGGGATTTACTCCCAAACAGAGCAGCAGCCTTCACAATCAGTCATCGGAAAGTTGGAGCCAAGAGTCCCAGTCAGCCTTGTTTATTTTATTTCATGGAGAGGGGAATGAAACTCCATCCACCTTTTCCTCCCCAAGAGCAACTGCTAGAGTCCCTGAGAGTGGAGGGAGCCCTGGCTCACCCAGTCTCTTCCAGATGTTCCACTGGGAGAGTCCCCTCCTTTGAGAGTCTCTGCTTCCAGGGTGACATCTCCAGGCACGTGGATGGGCCTTAAGCTCAGGATCAATCACTACCAAATCACACAGGTGTGTGTAATGATAGCACTACTTCACATTTTTACAGATGAGGAAGAATCTTCCTCTGCAGGATTGGCTCTTCTCAGGGACCTGGACATACCTTATGAAGAGTATTAAAGTCTTCTGTATAAGTGTAACAAGTCTCTGTTGGAGGTTTAAGTCTAGGTTTTAGAAAATCAGATTTAAACTTTCTCAGAGAAGCTTGGTGTTAAAGGGGCGGGGTGGTAAATCTTTTTACGGCAAGCTTTAATGTAATGAAAATACCTGTTTTTCATTACATTAAAATGTACAAAAACCAAAATGTACCTGTTTCCTATTATGGATTGCTTTTTATTTGTGTGTGTGTGTGTGTGTGTGTGTGTGTGTGTGTGTGTGTGTAATAGATGGTGGCCACATGTTACTATGACTACTGAGGCCAGAAGAGGGCATCAGAGCCTTTGGAGCTGGTGTTACAGGCCACTGGGAGCCACCTGATCTGCCACTGAGTGCTCGTTCTGAGCCAGCTCTCCATGTCCAGGTGGAGGGCTGGGAGTCACAGAGGCACTTCTCACCTACCCTCTGTGCTCTTCCTGTCTGCCTTCCTCTGTAGTCCTCACAGCAGCACTGCCTCGGAGACAGACAGACGGCAGCTCTGTTTATGTCCTGGAGTCTCAAGGACTGTGCCCCAGATGGCAGAGCAGGCAAGCAGGTAGCAGTGAGAGATATCACACCATCCCAACATTCGCACCCCTCAAAACCCACAGTACACATTCGACAGTGGGGGGAGGTGTGACTCTGGAGACCCTCCCATGGTTAACAGATTGGAAGGCTACTTACTAACTGAAAAGAGGGAGGGGAAGCCATGAAAGTGTGCTTCTGGAGAGTTGCCTTGGGACAACAGATCAAACCAAAATTAAAACCAAGAAACAAAACAGTTGAAAACTCAAAATTAAAGCTAAGAAAGCAAAGAAGGTTCTAATAACCTTCCAACTCTAAGTCTGGCTGGCTGGAATCAGATTTTATTTTTCCACTAACAATGACTTTTGTTTTAAAGTAAAGAAAGGCTAATCAGACATCCCCGTCCACATTGACATGTTCACCAGGCACATGGAAACGGACCGGTTCATGCCATGTGTTTTGTTTCCAAAGCAGGAAATTCCACAAGGAAGGGGAAAACAATGAAACCAGCAGGTTTTGGATCTCCCACACATTAACTCCAACCCTCTGTCCATCAAAGTGCAGGGCTGGGCTAGTGTTCACTGCTAGGAAAGTTGATTGGAATTCTTTACAATTAGATCAAGAAACTATTTATCAGCGCTTTTATTTCTTCTACTAACAAGTCACATCTGCAGGGAAGAAAGATCCTTGGGACAGCTGGTTACTAGCCAGGCTCTCCCTGAGGATGGGACAGTGGCTCATGGCTTCACTCAGAATAACCACAGAATACTGTTTGTGACAGGTCACATTTAGCAGGAAGCCCAGTGGGTGCTCAATGCTCCAACAACTTACTAATTAGTTTGATTTGAAGGGTCACTGGAAGAGCCAGAACTTCAGAAGAAACTCAGGACTCCCAGGATGATAAACACTGGCAGGGTGCAGGAGTTGGTGGGTTTGCTGGGCAAACAGTGGGCAGTGGAAACATATAACATTATTCTAGAACCACAGGATCTCATTTAAGACAACAAACTCAACAAAAGCCAATGTAAGAGAAAAAACATTTTTTTCCCTTGAAAAATCAAAGTTGGCAACTGCCCCTCGGCACTGTTTTAAGGGAAAATGCTGCTCTGAGGTAGATGAAAAGATAACATAAACAGTTTATAAATATCACCTTTATCTTTCACAGAATTGTGGTTGCCTTGAAAGCAAAGCTGGGAATATGTCGTATGCAGATGAGTGAGGTCAAGAGTCACTGTTGGTGTGAACGTGACTTTGGATGACCCTTTGTTCCTGTCCTGTACAGAGGCTTATAGAACAGTGCCCGCCAGTAAAGCTCACTAGACAAAGTGGCTCTTCCTGGCAGCAGCCCTGTTACGGGCTTTTGTTCAGCATGTAACAGCATTTGGAACAAAGATGAGCCTTATAAATCACAGACGCAGATTAAATCTGCCGGCACTGCTGGCAGGAAAGCGACCGTTAAACAAACGAGCGAGGAAAGCAAGGACGGGCTCTCCCGGTGAGCACCGTATTTAGGTCCCTTTTAAGGACTTCACCAACCAGGGTGTTTCATTTTAATATGGGATTTTTTTTTTTTAAACTGATGAGTCCTAGAACTTCCTAAAGTAGACTTTGAAAATTTCTGTATTACATAAAAGCAAGATTAGGCAAAGATGCTGTTCAGTCACTACACACTTTCATGATAGAGACCCTGTATCTTCCTTCTTTACAAGTGAAAACCGACTTCCAACACCATGTCTCAAATGTACTCTGTGACCTGCTGGCACTGGCCTCAGAGGGGAAGGTTCCGGGAGCAGAGCTCTAAGAGCTTCCTATTCGATGTTGACAGGCAGGCAAATGTCATCTTTAGATTATGGCTTTCACTGTTATATGCAGTTGGAATTAATTAACTTCCAAATTGAAATGCAGACTTTTTAGGATGAAATTATTGGCAAAATATTATAGCTTGCCTTTTCTTTTGTGTGTATGCCTATACATGTGTGTGAGGGTACACGTGTGCACGTGTTTGTCTGGGGCAGAGATAATCTCAGGTGAGGTGTCCATCTTGGTTTTCTTTTGAGACAGGGTCTCACTAAGTAGCCCTGGCTCGCCCAGAACCTGCTTTGTAACCAGGCTGGCCTCCAGCTCTGCCTCTAGACCTGCCTGCCTCTGCCTCCCAAGGATTAAAGGTGTACATCACACCTTTTGGGCCACCATGCCAGGTGCCTACCTTGATTTTTTTAAGACAGGGTCTTGCACTGGTTTGGAACCCATCAAACAGGAAGGCTGGCTCGACAGTGAGCCTCAGCAACCGGCTCGTGCTGGGCCCTGCCTTCAGGTGGGTGCTGGGAACCAAACTTAGGTCTTCTTCCTTCTGTCTCAAGCACTGTGTCAACAGAGGCATCTCCTCAGCCCTTGACTTTGCTTCCCTACCTTTATGCCTGCTCCAGGAAAGCACTGAAGGACCCAGGAACTAGAAGGGACACTCTGAAAAGCTTCACTTGTTTGGCTCGGGACCCCATCTCCTTCACTTTTCAGCGGAGGTTGGAATGTGGTCACTGTCTGCCGCCTTGGCTTTCCTTCTGTCCCCAACAGCTTTGGATTTTCAAATAAGCAAGATCTCTCCCTGACACATTTGATGGGGTTTCCTAGCCAGCTTATCAGTTGGAAGATTATCAGGAAACAACACACCAAGCAAATGAATGGCATCTAAGAAGAAAGGAAAAAAACCACGTTTACAGAGTGAAGGTTCCCGGTGGGGACCTGGGTCACTGAATGAATGAGCAGCAGGGGGCCACACAAAGATGTCAGGTTTGGGATGAGAATGAAGAGGAGAAGACACAAACAGGTGGAGAGGAGACTCGGTTCTTGAGAGAGAAGAGGAGGAGGAGGAGTCTGACACTAAAAAGTGAAAGAGAGAAAAAAATGAAAGCAAAAAACCCAACAACTTTTAGAAACACAAAGAAAAAATTAACTAGCTTTTAATATACTCACATAAGCTGCAAAGAAAAGGAGGTCACGTGATACAGTCACCCCTCTACTTGAACAGGATACAAGTGCTTTTCCAAGAAAACAAATCTGTTTTCCACTGGCTACTTAATTGTTCTGCAACATCACAGAGTAAAAATAACTCTGATTTACCTGGGCACAGATTCAGCAGTGATCCACTGAAAACATCCATTTTTAACCTACAGCATGCAGGGGCTTCTGCACGAAACCCCTCCCTTCTTGACCGTCCACAGA
Organism: Peromyscus attwateri; assembly: GCA_902168425.1. Classification (NCBI taxonomy): domain Eukaryota; kingdom Metazoa; phylum Chordata; class Mammalia; order Rodentia; family Cricetidae; genus Peromyscus; species Peromyscus attwateri. The sequence continues at coordinate 11,406 of CABHPP010121154.1, read as the reverse complement.
TTGGTTTTTCTAAGAAGCACTTATATAATGTTCACTTGAAAACTCAAGTTTCCCAGTGTGCAGTGGGCTTCGTGCGATGACATGTCATGGTCCCAGTCTGTGACAATGGAATGTAAGCTTTTTGGGTGGTCTCTTGCTGTGTGCAATGGTTGGCCCTCTGGAAAGGAAGCTTGTACTGCAGCCCTCAGGCCTGATGGCAAGGGGAGGGGATTTGGGGTGACGCAAAGACCACCACAGCTGCAAACAGAAACCTTCCCCAACAAAATGCATCAGACTTTCAGGTTAAAAGCTATTTTGCTTTGGATAGACGTCTGGTAATATCAACCAATGATTAAAGATAAGCCCCCTTGCCCTACATCCTATTTCAAAGGCAAAAGAAAGAAAAATACTTTTCCCTCTTTTATTTCAGGACTTTTTCCAAAGAAAAGACAATGACTCAGAGCTTCAACACTGTCCCTCCACTGGCTGGGGCCTACTGATGGGAGCAGTGAGGCCAGGGGACAACAGAAGGATTTCACGCTCCTGTCTGCTTAACAAAGCTCAACTTCACTCTGCTAGCTGTGGTGGATGTGGCTGGGCCAGAGTTTATGCATGCGAATAGCCCTCGTGTTCTTTCAGAGATCCGCATGTGGATAATTTCAGAGGTGGAAAACTCGATTTCTGTTCATCAGCAACTTCTGGAATCGAGAACACGGAGTCTAAACTGTGTAATGTCCAGGAATAATCAGGATTTATGGTTTATATTTCTAAAAGTTCTTATCATTCATATATATATATATATTTACATATATGCACAAATGTATAACTTAGTGATGGGAATTCATTATCTTAGTATCTCTAATCTGGTACATTTAAATTCTAGAGGAAAAACAAAATGTAGACCGAGACAACCTACAGCTTCTCAAGGGAGTCTGTGTGTGGCGGGGGCTTCTGCCCTGCGCCCCTGGGTGGCAGGATCAAGACAATGGAAAGCTGCCCATGGCCTCTTTCTGATGTCAGCATTGTGTGACTTTGCTTATGTCAGATGCCCTGGGATTTAGGGAAATAGGCATCGGGCATGGCGTGGTCTGAAAACACACTGCCACCTGTCAGCTTGGTTCTCCTAGACAGAACCTGATTTCAGAGCCACTCCGGTTAGACTAAAGCCGCGCTGACCTTCCATTTTTCTTTTCTCTGTAGCCCATCTTTACTGAATAAGCAGTGATGCAGTGGATGTTAAAATTAGCTAGCCTCCACCAGCACCACATGAGCTAAGGAAGAAAAAGGCCTGAGATAGCGCTGGCTGGGTGAGAATCCAGAATGTAAAACACGGGGTCATGGAGCCGTTCAGAGTTCTGAAACAGAATGAGGACGCTGTCTAGGGATGTGCTGGGAGGTGAAGGACTGCGGAGCGCACACAGCAGTGATGGCTCCTGTGAGGGGCAGGAAATAATGCATGTGCTTGTTCGGAAGGCAAACAGATGGCTACTAGAGATGCTGCTTTCAGGAAGAGAGTGATGGTGATGGAGGTGAGCTTCTCCATGGCACACTTGGAGTTAGCTTTGCAATTTGAATTGCAAGTTCTGTTTAATGAAATAAAATGAGAGGAACAGATAAAATCTACGGGCAGCTGAGGTACAAAGTCCATCCACAAAGGTGTGTGACGACTAAGGTAATCATGCTGCCAGATACCTCAGAAGGAACCAAACTAAAGAATACAGAGGCCTCGTTTCCCCTTCAAGGTGAAGCTTCCTAATTCTTCCAGCTTACACTATCAGTTCAGAGTGTTTTATGCTCAGTGACAGACTTCCCCTAAGAAGGCTCTTCGCTCTCTGATCCCTGGTCTACAGGTTAAATGATGCTGTGTAAACAGCGCCGATCCACAGCAGGCCAGACAAAAGGGGTCTTGGAGGGTTCGTTTACATAGTGCAACAAGACAGTTACCAGCCTGCTTATGGGAGGGCTGGTCTCCACTGCTGTGTGGTAGGGACCTTAAAAGCCCCCCTTCCCGGGATGACTGTATCCACAAGGCAGGGCTTTGCCTTGGAGTCTGTGCCCACCCCCAAATGCTGACCAACGTGGGGTGGGCTACTCCAGGCTACTCCCTCTGGTTACACCAGTGTGCCTGGAAACAGTATTTGCTAGCCAAGTGAACTCTACCAAGCCATAGTTTGTGTCATTTCTTGTGTCCAACAATCATTAAAACAGGGCCAGGGGCTTTGGATGGAACTTTGTAGGCTGAGTTTGAGTATGGAGCCTTGGCAGGAATGAATCAGTAATAGCTATGGGATGGTTCTGTAAGCACCACCAGGCTCCTAGACCCATTCCTACCACCCATGTAGGACTGGAATTTCCAGAGGATGTCAGGAGCTGGGATGTGGCACACAGACAGGAAAGAGACCCAGGGGCCCTTATGAAGTTATCCCATAAAAGATAAAGTGAGCCACATAGAGACTGGCAGTGTCCCTTGTTGGGTGTTGAGGGGAGAAGTGGCAGAAGCTGGTTCTAATGGTGTTCTAGAACTACTTCTAAGGCTTGGAAGTGAGTGAATTTCATTATGTTTTGTGGGTCTGTGGAGTCCCTAGATTGTCAGTGATGACGCAGCATTGCTGCTGGAACTGCCTATTTGGAGCTATGAAAACTAGGGAGGTGTGCTTACTTCCCTGCAGCCAGGGAGCTGTGGGCACATGAACATGGAACACACTACCCCCACGGGTCTTTACCAGCCAATGAGACATTTGCTCAGAGGTAGTAAGTGCCATGGGCCACCACGTGGGGACAGTAGAATTAGCAGCTCAGAAGCCCCTGCCACCCGCCAGGTGCTCCTGCTGGAAGCATGTGTGTTTATGTATGCATCCGACTGGAAGTCAGAATGGCTCATTTCAACAAGGGCAGAAGCCCACAGTAGATAAAGCACAGAGGAAACCTGATGTGCATGGAAACCACCTAGTTGTAGTTTCAAAGGTTCAGTTCCCTGAGCGAGGGGAAACAGATTAGGAGTTGATCTAGGCTAATATTCCTTTCTTCACTGTAAACCAACACTGGAAAAGGAGACTGAAGAAGTGCACCTCAGTTAAGTGTGCAGCGTCCAGCTATTTGCCTGAGGCCTCTTCCCACATTCTTCCACAGCCTCCCTTACCCCCTCCCCCAACTCCTGGGGCCGACAGCATTTGGCCCCACCTTCTTCTCTTTGGTCCCCTCTGGCCTTTGATTCTCACCTGTCTCAGGGTCGCTGAAGTCTGGCAATGTGATTGTATTAAGCTGTCGTCTGTCAGCGATGGTTCTATCTAAGAGGCTGCTCCCACGTCCAGAGTCACTGCAAAACACACTGTAAATGTCAGTCACCCAAAAGACGAAGATCAAAGTGGCCCAGAAAGCTGAAGCACAGGGACATCTACGTGTGTCTGGATGCTCCTCACAGCCCCCCACACTCGAAGGGACCTGCACCCTTGGCTTCAGTGCCGCACGTCACAAACACAGCTTCAGTGATGCCCACAGAGCTGGGCTGCTTTTATCCTCTTCTCGTTATAAGACATGGGAGAAGAGCAGGCCAGTGAGGCAGCGCGGCAGGTAAAGCCCTTGCTGCCTAAGCCTCACAATCTGAGTTTGATCCCCAGGATCAGTGGTGGAAGGGGAGAACCAACTCCCCAAAATTGCCTTCTGACCACCACAGATGAGCTATGGCATACGTACACCTGTTCACACGCACATCTTTTACACAAAGAAGGTGAGAAAGAGAGAAAGAAAGATGGAGGAAGGAAGGAGGAAGGAAGCCAGGTGGGAAAGGAGGGAGGGAAAAGAGAGGGGAGGGGAGGGGAGGGGAAGGGAAGGGAAAGGAGGGGAGGGATTCTTCCAGTTAGTTTCTTGACAGGGAGAGAAGGGCTGGCATTCTGTGCCATGAAACTTTGGAATGAATTTATCCAGCTCCTAATGCACTACCCTCCAAGATGTCTTTACCAACCACACCAGGGCTTTGAACTCTGTGGCATGAGAGCAATTACCCAGAACATTTCCAAAATTCTATAGTGCCAAAGCCCCATCCAGACCAAGCATATTAAATTTTCTAGGACAATTACGATTTCTCCCAATTCCTATAGTTCCCAGGGCAGCTGCTGGATTCGAGGCTTCCTGGTCCTTGCTTTCCAGTGTGACCATCATGAACCTGAGGGAATTCCTTACATGGCTAGTATTCCCACTTAATACACAGGAAAAGGTGGTGTGAAGTGCTTCTGTGATCCCGTCACAGCAGAGCTGTGGCCCCCTGGCTTTCCTGAGCTTAGAAGGCTGGCCAGAGGGGACTTGAGGACAATACAGCAGGGTTTTGGTGCCTGCCTCCAGACAGCCACGCCCACCAGCTTCCAGCACTGCCCATCTTTCTGACGCCCATTTCTCCAGCTTGGCCTACAAAACCGTCTAGACATCACTCACTAGCACTGTCACATGGACGCCACTGCAGGTTGAACAGAGATGAAGCAGTTAAAGAACCTTGGCCCATAGAGAGTCTAAGACACAATCTACGAAGTAGTTAGAAATTATTATTATTATTTTACCTATCATGATAATGTCTAGAGCACTAGGAGTGATTTTTTTTTCCTGTTAAGACATTTGAAATCTACAACAAAGGAACACAATTTCCTTCCTGTGCACAGCTGCTGCTGCCTCCCGACAGCAGCAGACAAGATTCGTTATGAACCTTAACACAGTTTACAGGCTACAATTTCCCCGTCCAGAGATGGAGTTAGAGAAACAGGAAGCCGAGGAAACCTCGCTCACTGTAGACTGTCAGCCTGCACTTACTACATCATCCATACAGGCTTGCTGGAAGCTGCACTATTAATTTCCGCACTGGGAAACAAACACTCTCCCTCAGCAGAAGACAATGCAAAAGCCTGAGCAAACAATCATGTAAAATGGACTGACTGTTTCTAATACTGGCCTGTTCACACAGTGTTTTTAATAGAAACAATCACAAAGGGTTAATGATCTGAAAACTGCAATGGCTCCTCATCCAGGAAGTTTTCAGGAGGCTTTCTCTGAATATATAATGGATTCTGGAATACACGAGGGATTAATAGTTCAGAGGAAGGACCTGCCCCGGCATCCAGTGGACCATGCTGAGAGGTGCTGCAGCCATAACGCTCAGCAAGCTCCAGAGCGTGAGCTTGGCTGCCATGTGTGATGCTTTGGAAGGATCTCAAAGCTGGGGTCCTGGAGCCTGGATAGGGATCAGGGCTTTTATCCTACGTCTGTCACTAATGAGTTATCACTTTGAGCAAGGCCATTGTACCTCAGTGATCTATCTCTCTAGCCAGATGGAGTAGGGACAGATTATCTTCCTACACAGAAGTGGGTAGGGGTGGAAAGTGTGTGCAGATGGAACATTCTGGAGAGTTAGAACTTTCAGGCATATGCCAAAGGTCAGAAACATAGCTCCCTAGAAACATTTGTCTGGGTTACTATGTCTGGTGAGTTCCCAACAGACAGCTTACCCCTGGCCTTCCAGTGACTATGGGAGATGTGGGAAGTTAAAGGCTTCGTACTTCAAACATTAGAAATCCCAATTGCAACCACAGTCACTGATAATGATGCAAGACCATCTCCCATCTCCCACCATTGGCAGAGCAACCACGTTTGGGTATATCCCTCATTCTGTCTTCCATTGCCCCCTTAAAAACAGCATACATGCAACTATGCATCATTCAAAATTGAGAAGCTTTTACTTCCAAATTGAATGTTTTCTTTCTAGATATGTTCCTCTCACTGACTTAAAAGTCACTTTCCTTTCTCCCTTTGGGACTCTGTCTACTTGGGCACTTCTCATGAACCACTTATCACCTCACCTCACTTCTCAGCCTGGCACTCAGGTTGCCACAAACATCTCCCAGGAAAGGGAGACGGCAGGAAACAGAGAAAACCATTCCTGGTTATATGTGCTAAGAGGTAGTTTCGGGAAAGGAAATCAGAAGGCTCTCCAAGTCCACGGTGTATAAGCTGGAAATGTCTACACACATACATGTGCACCTCCAGGGAATGACTATGCCCTGTCAGGACTGAGAATGCAGAGTAAAGTAAACAGTGGTTAAAATTGGAACTGTAAATTTCTCTTAGAAACCCTTCCTGTCCGCCATAGCTGCAGAGAGGCTAAACACAAGAGGCTAAACACGAGGTGGTGGTGGAGGTGGAGGTGGTGGACCAGGAGTCAGAACCCTGGAGTTCCTATTCGCAGCCTTGCCTCTTTCCAGTTCCTAGAAAGTGTGTGACGCACAGTATATATTGCATCTGAGAGAGGGGCTGCAGACAGAAACCCATAGCAGAGGCTGACAGGAGAGGTTTAGGTCTTGCTTTGGTCCAGTATTTCCTCATCATGCTCCCTTTCCTCTCTTTTAGACTGGAAATGTATATCTTGTGCCATTATATGTGGGAAGTATGTGATCTGCTTTTTGATTTGGATTTTACAGGGGATTATAGTTAAGAGATTTCCTTGAGTCTCAGAAGAGACTTTGAACTTTTAAACAGTGTTGAGACTGCAATAGACTATGAGACTTTTGAAGTTGGACTTCACACATTTTTTGAATTATGATATAGGCAAAAAGCCTATAGGAGCCAGGGAGTGGAATGTGCTGGTTTGAATCAGAATGGCTCCCATAGGCTCATAAGAATTCAATGTTTGGTTATTAGGGAGTGGCACTACTTGAGAGGGATTAGAAGGTGTGGCCTTGGTGGAGGAAGTGTGTTACTGGAGGTGGAGTAAAAGCCCAAGTGAGGTGAAGGAGTTTCTCTCTCTTCCTGTTGCCTGTGGATCCAGATGCAGAACTCTGTTACTTCTCTAGCACCATGTCTGCCTGCACGCTGCCATGCTTCCCGCCTTGATAATGGATTAAACCTCTGAAACTGTAAGCAAGCCCCAGTTAAATGCTTTCTTTTTATAACAGTTACTGTGTTCATGGTGAATCTTCACAGCAGCAGAACACTGACTAAAACAGGACCCCTGCTTCTCTCTAGCTTCTTAGGTCTGGGTCATAATGATCGCACAAGCTCTCAGTGTTTCTGAGCCTCACTTTTTGCAACAGTAAAATGAGTTGGATGCAACATGGCATTTGCCCATGTGATTCAGCTTTTCTGAAGACAGAATGAGAGCATGTTCTAAAAAATAAAAAAGCCCTACCAAAATGCTGATGATTATTAGTAGGGCTGAAGGAAGGAAAATATGTATCTCTGTGTGTCAGCTTTAAATGCTATTTGTTGGTAAGTGACTGAAATAGGAATTAGGAAGAAAATAAGTTTCTTCCAATCATGAAGATGTCAGCCTATGACTAATGACAGAGATGGCTCAGGTGGCAGTCATCAGAGGGAAAAGAAGTGATTGACAATTAAAAGGAAGAAGAAGAGGAGGAGAAACTGGTTGTCATCAGGAGACAGCATGCTGTCCTGGAGGGAGCTTTGGTGTCAGACAGCCTCGGGTTGACGGCAGCTCTACTGTATATCTCAGCTGGAGAACTTGGACATGGTCTGCGGTCTCCTTTAGCTTCAACTTTGTTTCCTCTGAAGTAGAAACAGTAGTTACCCTACAGGCTAACGCAGGGACTGAAGGCTGTGCACAAATGGCCCCGTGTGGTGCTGGCATAGGGAAGTTCTCAGTGAAAACAATTACTCCCATACCGGGCTGAAATGCTGTGATTCAGATGCTGGGAGCCCGTGGGGACCTTTCTCTGAGATTCCGGTCAGATTCATGCTGTTTTGAGTGGCTAAGTCATTATAGAGAATTGAGGGGGCTTTATTTTTTAACTAAGGGAGAGAAGACAAAACCTGAGACATATCCCTATCCTAAATGCAGGAAAATTTTCAGACCCAGGGAAGGAGGATCCAGCCCCCTAAAATGGTAGCATTTCACCAAATGTATGCTGGAGAGAATGTCCACCCACTTTGCCCAAAGCAGGAACTGCGTCCTACAACAGCAGGTGGAACCCTATTGGTACACGTTGTCCAAGGCTCAGCTCAGCAGCCGCCTTCTATTATGATTTCCCTCAAGCAAAAATAAAGATGGAAAGAGCTGCTGAGAACACAGTCAGGGGCTAGTCTCAATTTGGCCACTCTCTGTATGGCCCACGTCTTCCTCCACCTCCTCTTAGTGCCCTGAGGGCTTGTGCTGAGCCTCTGCAAGGATATGCAAGGGCCTGGGGAAGACTGGGAAACCCAGACAGGTGGAGTAAAGGTGTCACCATAACTGAACACGCAGAGGCAAGGGCAGGGGAGCCAGGCAGCTGGCAAAGACCCACTTCCTCTGGACAGAAACCAATTGCTTCCTGTAAAAACCTTTCTGCTCAGTTTTCAGCTTACTTATTTTTAGTAAAGGGTGTTTTTCACATACTTCTTATCACGATGCTGCCTTGTGCTAAAGTCCATATTACCTAAAGACAGCCTGGAGGCTGTTGGTCCTATACTGCTGTATCTGGGGGCTGTGAAGTGTGCAGACTCCATAGAGCTAGCCCTCTTTCTGCATGCTGCACTCCCTAGCCAGGGTCACTTGTCACCCCAGCTGCCCAAGCATGCCTAAATCTGTGCGATGGTGAGGGCTGCTGAGAAACATTTATTTATATCCTGAGAAGATGAAGTTGAAACAAACATAAAGGGAGCTCTCCAGTAAATGGCTGCTGTGCCTCCCTGCCATGCCCAAGGCTTTGGAAGGGGTCATCTCCACCTCATGCCTAAGGCTTTGGAAGGGGTCATCTCCACCCATGCCCAAGGCTTTGGAAGGAGTCATCTCCACCCATGCCCAAGGCTTTGGAAGGGGTCATCTCCACCCACGCCCAAGGCTTTGGAAGGGGTCATCTCCACCCATGCCCAAGGCTTTGGAAGGGGTCATCTCCCCCCTCCATGCCTAAGGCTTTGGAAGGGGTCATCTCCACCCATGCCCAAGGCTTTGGAAGGGGTCATCTCCACCCATGCCCAAGGCTTTGGAAGGGGTCATCTCCCCCCTCCATGCCTAAGGCTTTGGAAGGGGTCATCTCCACCCCCAGGCAGGAACACCCTGCTCTGGCCCTCAAAGGTCTTTCAAGGGAAGAAGGGTATGGGCACAGCCAGGCATTTGGTTAGGTATTTTTAAAGGCTTTCCAATTCTGCTATTTTTTTCTCTGCACATTCAATATTCTTGGTTGCTAAGTGGGAGGAAATGTGGGGAGGTGGGAGAGGTGTGGAGAACTGAGGGAAATTGGCAAAGAGAACGCTGATGGTTTATTTTCTCCTTTCTAAAGGAGGTACAGGCAAAAGATGGGCTCCAGCATAGAAACAACCAGCTGAGGCAGGATATGCTGTAGGCTAGGCTATAGAGCAAAGGCTCTCCAATCCTGATGTCTAGGCTAGTCTAGAACTCATATCTAGTCTGGCCTTGGACTCTCAGCAACCCTCCTAACTTGGCTTCCCAGAGTTGGAATTACAGTGTGAGCCACCACATCCTGTTCAACCGAAGAAACTTTGTTAAAAAAATCAAAGTTCCCATTTCCCATTGCTTAACTCACAGCCCACCCTTCCTCTCTGGAGGTCTCTGCAGACCATGGCTATCAGCCTACTTGTCTGCCTCCGACACTCCTATTCCACTGAGTGACCCCTTGTCTGCCCCCTGCCTCCTTAGAGCACACTGTAAGTCATATATACACCTTGCCATGAACTTGAGGAATCTCAGGTGTTTGAGTTGTGGGCAGTCACTTAAATCATCGGATAACTCTTTGCTAAACTCCTCTGGCAATGTACCCTAGACTTGGGGCAAATGGGTTCTGGGGTATTTGCTGGTGACCTGCTGGGGTTGCCTGGCTATTCCTCTGCAAACACAAAGGAGAGCATCTTTGACCTCCTGTTAACTTAAGTACTACACAGCTCGAAGGGGCAGAAGTTAACCTGTAGAAAACCATTAGTACAAATCTATTTGTGGGGTATACAATTGACTTCTACCTTGGGGAAAGACAACCCCACATTATATATTCCATCATCTTATAAGATACTATGTTTGCATCTAGATGTAAATTCATTTCAGCATTTCTGCTTAGATACATGTTCCAATTCTTCTTTGAATGGATATTAACTTGTACTGGCTCCTTCACAAATGAATGAAGTTAATAAAATCTTTAATGTGTGTTTATTTATATTTGTATGAATCATAATTTAATTTCTTCAAAATTATTTTTAACTGTGTTCACAGCAACTTCCCTTCTGAATAGAATGTGGCCTGCTGTTGACACAGATCCTTTAAATATTATTGCAGGAAACTCATTTGCAGTATGCTACTGACCATCTATACATCAATTTCTAGAAAGATGGTTAAGTTTGTCACAGGCTGGAGAGAGAAAGCATTTGTGAATGAATCATTATGGGTCATCCATGGGTCATTATGGGGTGGGAGTGGGGAGGAGAGGGGAACAAAAGAAACCCATGACTTAGAGGCTTCATCAGTCATGCAGAAGCATGACGCTCCATGTGGGGGTTGAAAGGAAATGGCCCCCACAGGCCCATAGGCAGTAGTACTATTAGGAGGTGTGGCCTCGTTGGAGGAAGTGTGTCACTGGGGTGGGCTTTGAGATGTCCGATGCTCAAGCCAGGCCCAGTGGCTCACTCTGTCTTCCTGCTGCCTGCTGATTCAGATGTAGAACACTCAGCTCCTCCAGCACCATGTCTGCCCGCACACCGCCATGCTTTCCACCAGAACAATAACGGACTAATCCTCTGAACTATAAGCCATCCTCAATTAAATATTTTCCTTTGTAAGAGTTGCCATGGTCATGGAGTCTCTTCAGAGCACTAAAACCCTAAGGCTTCATCATTATTATCTACCGTTTGTGGAGACCTGGGGTACAGGAGAGTGACAGAATTAATGCCAGATAAATGCCCATTGGCGAGGGCTCTGATTTGTAGCTACCCATGCAAACATGGCACAAAACAGGCACCAGTGGCCTCTTACCTGGGATTGGTGAGGTTGTAGCAGGATTTCCATATCTGTAACATGTGCTTACAGGTGAGCAGCGCCTCATCTGGGCCCCGGCAGAGTGACTCCAGCTTCACTTTGGAAAACAGTAGTCTACCGTGAAAGAGAAGAGAGAAAACGCACAGCTCAAGCCAGAGGCCTGCCTTTCAGTCAGATGAGAAGTGGGCTCAGCTAGGGCGGGGGCAACTGCCCTCATTTTAATTTTTATTGAAAATACATTTTTTCCCCCATACAGTATATCCTGATCACAGTTTCCCCTCCCCCAGTTCCTCCCAGATCCTACTCATCCACTCAAATCCACCCCCTTTATTTTTCTCTCTCATTAGAAAACACACAAGCATCTAAAAAACTAATAATAAAATAAAAGCAAACCAGAATAGGACAGAACAAATAAACAGGAAAAAGAGCCAAAGAAAAGTACAACGAACACATACAGATGCAGAGACACACACAAC
>CABHPP010121153.1:27529-42820 GCA_902168425.1 Peromyscus attwateri | reverse complement strand
TGCAGAGTACTATGGTCACTGACCCAGTAATATGGCTTGTTTCAAATCAAGTCTTCCCAGAAGCCTGCAGGGACCACTTTGGGGCTCCGTTGGTGGCTGATTTCATGCTGCAGTAGGGCTGAGCTGGGAAAGAAGTGGTGCAGTGTGCAAACCTGAAACAGTTACCAGCTCCTTCCTGGTCCTGACTGTGGCTGAGATACGGGGAGTGTGAGCCCTGGGTTGCTGGACATGTGTGTGTTCCCTTCCCCCTTTCTCGAGACAGCGGATTGACAGGGCAGTTCCTCACAAAAAGGTGACTTTCTTTCTTCTGTAAAAATAATTTGTTGGGCAGGAGAAATGGCTCAGAGGTTAAGAGCACTGACTGCTCTTCCAGAGGTCCTAAGTTCAATTCCTAGCAACCACATGGTGGCTCACAACCATCTATAATGGGATCTGGTGCCCTCTTCTGGTATGCAGACATACATACATGCAGGCAGAATACTATTTATATATATATATATATTAAGTCTTTAAAAAACAAAACAAACAAACAAAAACAACAATTTGTGTGAATGGGCAGTTCCTGAGCACATGTGTACATATGTCTGTGTGGAGGCCTAAAGACAGCCTCAGGTGTCTGTCCATCTTGTTTTAGAGACTGGATCTCTCACTGGCCTGGAACTTGCCAAGAAAGTTATGCTAGCTGGTTACCTAGCCCCAAGAACCCACCTGTCTCTGCCTCCACAGTATCAGGATTACAAGTGTGTGCCAGCACTCCTGGGTTTTTGTTTGTTTGTTTGTTAGATAGAGTCCACTATGCAACCTTGGCTGGCCTGGAACTCACAGAAATCCACTTGCCATTGCGTCTGGAGTCCTGGTCAGTGCTGGGATTAAAGATGGCCTCTTTCCCTCCCTTCCCTCTTGAGAGGCTCATACATAGACTGACCAAGCAGGCCTCAAACTCACTATGTAGCTGAGGATGACCTTGGACTCCTGGTCCTCCTGCTTCCAGCTCTCAGGTGCTGGATTACAGGCACACACCACCACACTCAGTTCAGGCAGTAAGGGGATCAAACCCAGGGCTTCCTTCATGCTGGGCGAGCACTCTACCAACGGAACTGCTCCCATAGTGGCTATCTGGTGGTCTTTCTGATCTGATTAAAACCAAAGACTTGGGTTGAGAGACCAAGTGTACAACCTTGAGATTTTCCCACAGCGAGGGAAAGGAGTTTCTGGTTTTTAAGTTTTACTTCCCAATGAACTAAAAGCCAACCTGGGGATAAAAACAGGAAAAGCTGTACAAATAAATTCAACAAAGCAAAAATACAAACCTCTGTGGGGGAATGAAACACAACAGGTAATGCTGGGGCAGTCTCTTGCTGAGGGTCAAGATTAGGAGACCCCCTGTGAAAGGAATCTTTTTTTTTTCCTTAGGTTTTTCTAGACAGGGTTTCTCTGTGTAACAGCCCTGGCTGTCCCAGAACTCGCTTTGTAGACTAGGCTGGCCTCGAACTCACAGAGATCAGCCTGCCTCTGCCTCCTGAGTGCTGGGATCAAAGGCGTGCGCCACCACGCCCAGCTCATGTGCACAGCTTATTAAGGAATCTTAACGAGAAGTTTGTGCACAGGGCCAACTAGCTCACGTCTCTGTACCAAACACCTGGCATAGAGACCTCAGCTTCCCACAGAGAGGCTCCCATATCTCCATCCCTCCTTCCAGCTTGTAAGGCTCATCCAGCTGTGTAGTCCTGGGATGAGCCATGCATGCATGCATCTGTGAGCTTGTGCAGACTCCACTGTCCACACGTAGAACACTGACTCTTCCCATATTAGGAAAACAGACACACAGGTAGGGTGACTTAGTCATCAGGCACATGGCTGGTCCCCTCTTTTTTGAGTAATTGCAGTGTCTGGCTCCCTGGAAGAATGAATCTCTTATTACGATATACAGGAAAGGAAGAAGAAATAAGTTGTTACAGACATGTGCTGTTTGAGCAGCTAGAGACATGGGAGAATAAAAATCCCTCTTTGGAATTGTGCTTAAAGCAAAGTAGCACTAAACAAGTAGCATCCCTGCCAGCTCTCTCTCCACACCCCAGCTCACATGTTCCTCTGCACACCGAGCTACTGTAGAATTATACTTACTGTCTTCTCTAAGGCTGCACAAAGATGAGCCTTGAGGGCTGGAGAGACCACTCAGTGTGTGACAGTGCTTGCTGCATAAGCATGAGGGCCTGCAAAAAAGCTGGGCATGACGATACACTATAACACCAGCGCTGTGAAGGGCAGAGGCAGAATCACTGGGACTTGCTGGCTGCCAGCCTAGCTCCAGGCTTAGTGAGAGACCTTGTCTCAGGGGAATTAAGGTAGAGAGTGACAGAGCTGGACATGCAACATCCTTCTCAAACCTCCCCACATAGGCACATGGGCATCCACACATATGTGTGTCACACACACACACATACACACGCACCCCACAGACCATATATACTCATGCTTGTAAGTAAAACTTCCTCAGGCAACGTTTGCAGAAGACAAGACACTTCCAACTTGAAGGGTCTTCTGGGATTCTCTTCTGTCAACTTTAACATCTCATGTAGCAGGTTTTTCTTGGACCTCAAGCTCTTATACAATGACACAGAGACCTCTTATTAAGTATGAAAGCTTGGCCCTAGCTTAGGCTTGCTCCCAAGTAGCTCTTATGACTTAACCATTTCTATTAATCTACAATCTGCCACGTGGTTCATTACCTCTCCTCCATACTACATGTCTGACTTGCTCCACATCTTGCTGGCAAATCCCCCTTGCCTCAGATTCTTGCCAGAGTTCCTCTTTCTCCTTGGAAGTCCTGCCTATTCTTTCCTGCCTAGCTACTGGATGTTCAGCTCCTTATTAAACCAATTAGAAGATGCCTTGGCAGAGACACATCTTCACAGTGTACAAAAGATTATCCCACAGCAGTTCCCTCTTTTTGTCTAAATAAAAAGGAAAAGTTTTAACACTAATACAGTAAAACTATATGCAATAAGAATAATTATCAGTTAAGAATTATATTCATAATGTCCAGTCCACTTGTATTTAACAAATACAGAGAAAGTACTGTATTATCTATCCTATCTTAGTGAGTCCAAAATTTTATACCTAAACCACTTTCTATCATAACTTGTATTACCAACCTACAAATAATCTTTTTAGATCTTAAAACATTTTCTTAGATGAACAACTTAAGCTTTTATATCTCTTAACCTTATAAACTTTACATCTCTTGTAAGTTTCTTTTCTGAATTTGGTAACAAAGAAAATGATATAACCATCTAGTCTTCAACCCCCATAAGAGACTCAAGAAGCATAAAATACTACCTGAGCCACCCAGCCACCCAGCCACACAGCCACACAGCCACCCAGCCACACAGCCACACAGCCACATAGCCACACAACCACACAGCAAGCCACAGTGAAAGGAGTAAAGGTCTACAAAAATAGAGGAAGATAAAAGCCCAGAGGCAAAAGGTAGATGGGCTAATTTAAGTTAAGAAAAACTGGCTAGAAATAAGCCAAGCTAAAGCCTGACATTCATAAATAATGATAAGTCTCCATGTGTGTATTTATTTGGGAGCTGGGTGGCAGACCCCCAGAGAGTAAGAGCCAAAACAGTAAAAACAACCAACTACAGACCTCTTTTGCTTAGTTTCCTCCTTGACCATGACTAACAACAACAGACAACCCCCTAAAGAATGATAAACATCTATAACCCACCTCACCTCTCCGGAATGTGGGTGTCATGTTCTCAAAATTACTTCCTGTTATCTGGAGTCAAGGGCATCTTTAGGGGACCCTGAGAAAATTGGGATAATGATTAAGTCCTGGGAGAGCTAGCTGCATCATTTGTTCCTAGTCTGTGTGTGATGAGAAAGTGCAAGGCTTATCTTAATTCCTGGCTGGCATAGTCTGTGAGGTTGGACCATCTCAGCTAGTTGCATTGAAGTTGTTCTGGATGCAGATTTTTGTTTTGTTTTGTTTTTTGAGACAAGGTTTCTCTGTGTAATAACCCTGGCTGTCCTAGAATTCACACTGTAGACTGGGCTGGCTTCGAATTCACAGAGATCCACCTGCCTCTGCCTCCCGAGTGCTGAGATCAAAGCTATGTGCCACCACCACCTGGCCTGGATGCAGAATTTTGAGCAAACTGCAACAGAGGCATTCTGAGAGGCTGGATCACCTGGGCTACTTGTCTTCCTCATTGGTGTCTGGTCCGTTTATTCTGAAAACACACAAACTTTGAAAGGTAACACACATATTTGCTGTGGATTATGTTCATTGTTTATAATAAAGCTAATTGGCCCCTAGCTGGGCAGGAAGAGATTGAGTGTGAGAGTGAGACGAAAAGAATTCTGGGAAGAGGAAAGATGGGGTCAGAGAGTTGCTGGCAAACCCAGAAAATCAAGATGAGAATGCTGTACTGAGAAAAGGTACCGAGCCAGGTGACTAAACGTAAATAAGAATTATGGGTTAATTTAAATGTAAGAGTTTGTTAGTAATTGAGCTATTAACCAAGTGCTTATAAGTAATATTAAGCCTCTGAGTAGTTATTTGGGAACTGCTGGATGGGAGAGAAATAGTGTTACAATGTGGGGCCGAAATTTACACGTAAAACCTGACAAAGCTTAAAAAGGGATTCTAGACACACAAGAATGGAGTCAAGCACAGCTTCTGAGTAGCTGCCTTTTTTCAGGTGAGCTCTGTTCGCTGGTGATGAGCGGAGGCACAGCTCCTTTAAGAGGCGGCTTCCTGGTTCAGTGCTGGGGGCAAGAACGGGTGGCTCTTTTGAGAGGTCCTATTGCCAAACACTCAAATGGTATTCATGAGCAGTGGGCAGCACACTACTTGGTGGCAGCATGGACCCAGAAACTTCCCAGAGTTGGGGTGGTAAACTTGGCTCTCAGAGATGGCAGGAAACATACCTCTGCTGCCATGAGACTAGCCTCTGAGAGAACTGAGGGGAGCCAGCACCAGCACGCCATGGTCTAAGTTACACAGCAGTTTTCTTGGTCATACAGACAGAAAAGGTTACAGATGCACAGTTAGGACAGATTCAGATAAAAAGAGCCTCTAAATGGGTCACAGAGTGTTTAAAAAATATACGTAGGCTTGGGAGAGAAAAGAAAAAGGGTAGAGAAAGTCCTTTAAAAAGAAATAGAGTAATAAAAAATGTAATAAGCCATGTAAATGCAGAAAATATACAGAGTCTAGATACTGTATGTTATTGTGTTGTCTTTAAATTTTTTGATGACTAATGAACAAATAATCACTGCTGAGAGACATTTGATTATGCAAGCTGCTAGAGTAAACCAACCTATATATTTTAAAATGTCTTGAATCCAAAATTTAAATCAAAAGATATGATACTTTGGGAAAGAGGTTCTGCTTTTATTTCCACAGGAAACGAGAGGCTGTGAATTCATTCTGGGTTAAGAAAAATCAGATTTGATTGAGGAAGACCCCTTGAAAAATCTCTGATGGGAGCAGACGGCCCAGATGATCCAACATTTCAGAGTTCCTCTGTTGCAGTTTCCTCTGAGTTCTGCCCCTAGAACAGCTTCAAGGTGACTGGCTGAGATGATCCAGCCTCACAAACTACTCCAGCAAAGACTTAACCATTATCTGCTGTGGGATGGTCTTTCTGTGCATTGTGAATATGTGTTGCTCTCATTGGTTGATATATTTTAGCCAGTAGCCAGGTAGAATAAGGTTAGGCAGTATAATCAAATGAGATGAAGAAGGGTGGAGTTGGGGCAGCTGCCAGCAGCTGCCGAAGGAGCAAGATGCCAGAGCACCAGTAAGCCACGGGCCCTGTGGTGATACAAAGATTAATAGAAATGGGTTAATTTAAATGTAAGAGCTAGTTAATAATGAGCCTGAGCCATCAGCCAAATACTTTTAACTAATATAAGCCTCTGCGTGATTGTTTGAAGATGGCTGTGGGACCAGGTGGAACAGAGAGAAGCCTCCATTTTCAGTTATCCTAAATTTTCTCAGTGTCCCTCAAAGATTACTAGTGCACCTAATCAGCAGGAAGCAATCTAGAGAACTATGCCCACATTCCCAAAAAAAATGAGTTATGGATGTTTATTATCATTTAAGGGGAGTTGCTTACAAGTTGTGATTGGTAATGGTCAAGAAAAAAACTAAACAAAGGAAATTAGATTCAGGGATCTCATTTGCTGTGGATGATTGATTGATAAATAAAACACTGATTGGCCAGTAGCCAGGCAGGAAGTATAGGTGGGACTAGCAGAGAGGAGAATTGAGAGAACAGGAAGGTAGAGAGGAGGAGATGCCAGCCTGCCATCCAGGGAGCATCATGTAAAGGCAGCAGGTAAAGCCACAGAACACGTGGCGACATATAGATTAACAGAAAATGGGCTGAGTATAAGAGTAAGAACTAGACAATGGTGGACATTTAAACTGCTAATGGCCAAGCAGTTTAAATAATATAAGCATCTGTATGTTTATTTTATAAGTGGGCTATGGGACTGCCGGGACTTGGTGGGACCTGGAGAGAAAAACTCTAGCTACATAGACAAACAAAAAAAAGGGGGAGATAAATTCAATAAAAGAGTAGATTATTAAATCAACTTTAATCCAGAAAAACAACTGCTAATCTCAAAATATTTTACATTGGTATGGATTTTGGTTTATTGATACAAATTTAAAGTTAATTTTGTTATACTGTATGTATATTTCTACTCTTGTTTAGAGTATTATATTTATGCAACTCATTTAAAAATGTAATATATAATTAAGAAATACAGATTAGTAGTAATCTATAATAGCAAACTTATAGTCATGTTAGTTAGGTTTTCAAGGTCATACAGAGATATGTTTTAGATAGATAGGCAATCTTCAAACACTTCAAAGACCTACAGAATATTACATTTAAAATGTTTTAAGAACTTAGACTTTTCTCAACAGTGAGACACATCTGCTTCTGGCAATACCAATTACTTCAAAGAGGATGAGGGACATCAAAGAAACTCTATATGGAGTTTGTTTTCTTTATGGCAAAAGCTATACATGTGAGCAAAGAAACTTCCCTTGCCTCAGTTGCTGACAGTACACTGTCCAAATTAGACTAGCTAGACACAAGAAAGACAACTACCAAACTGTTTCAAGACAAGGTAGGACAGTCCTTCGAAATTCCCTGCTTCACAGGAAAGTCTGTCAGACATGCTTGTCCTGTAGGCCAGAGTTGGATGCACCAACATTACAGAGGAACTTTGGGTGACTGTCCAGACAGTCTGATGTCCCTATCATTAGATAACATTTCGTGCTTCTGGGATCTTTGATGGAGTTGAAGACTAGATAGTTATAATTATAGTTTCCCTTAGTTATGATAAAAGATAAATTAGATACAAAACTTTGGACTCACAAAGATAAGATAGATGATAGAGTATTTTCTTTAATTTTGCCAAATACGAATAGACTGGATATTGTAATTCTTACTTGATAACTGTTTTTGTTGAATATAATTTTACTATGTTAAGGTTAAAACTTTCCTTTTTAATTAGACAAAAAGGGGGAAATGCTGTGGATTGTGCTCATTGTTAATAATAAAGCTGATTGGCCGATAGCTGGGCAGGAAGAGATTGAGCAAGAGAGCTAGACTAGGAGAATTCTGGGAATAAAAAGGGTGGAGTAAGAGAGGTGCTGAAAAACTCAGAAAAGCAAGATGAGAATATCATACTGAGAAAATATACCATGCCATATGACTAAGCATAGATAAGAATTACAGATTAATTTAAATGTAAAAGTTAGCTAGTAACTAGCTTGAGCTATTGACCAAGCATTTATAAGTAATATTAAGTCTCTGAGTGGTTATTTGGGAATTGGTAGGCAAGAGAGAAATGTCTGATTACACATATCTGCATCAACACAGGTATAGAATGCACAGTGTGCACAAATCAGCTAAAGATCATTCTCTGCTCTATGTTTGAGCAGGTAAAAGGCATCTGTCAACTTTATAAGCCCATTAGGACTGCATAACCAAACTGTAATATAAATCTTCATCCATGCCATATGAAAGGATGACATGTAATAATAAGTCATGAGGACTCTGTAGCCAACAAGATTTATCATGTCTCATCTAGTTCCAGAGCTGTTCCCATAGTAGAAGGATCAGCACATACATCACCTGTCTTGTAGTTTTTCTTGGTTTCTTCCTTCATGTCTGTGGCCAAGATTTTCATAAGTCTCCCCTAGTCAAATCTGATCTTTATAAATTTTGAAGAAATCCATAGCTTTTTGTTTACTGTGGAAACAAAGGCATAATCTCTCACCCAATGCAACACATTTCACAACTTCCATTCTGAAGTTAAGACATCCTTAAAATATATAAGCTGGTTTAATTCAGCAGTTTCCATAATCCAATGTCTCTTAGCAGCTGATATTTTTTGCTTGTTAGACATTGCACAAATCCTAAATGGTCTTATAATAATAAAAACCTGAAGCCAGATATTGGGATAAATGCTGATCAGATTTATCAGATCAGAGAGACAAAGGAACAAGCCACTAGAGAAACTTCTCACCACTACCGAATTCTCAGGGCAAATGGAGACAAGATCCTATCTCCAGGAATCCTCTGACTGAAAGCTTCTGAATCCTCAGCTGAAAGGACTCTAGTTCCTGTCTCCTCATGCCTTATATACCTTCCTCTGCCTAGACTACCCTCCTAGTGCTAGGATTAAAGGTGTGTGACTCCCAAGTACTGAGATTAAAGGTGTGTGCCACCACTGCCTGGCTCTGTTTCTCTCCTAGTCTGAATTAATCTCATGTAGTCCAGGGTGGCTTTGAACTCACAGAGATCCAGATGGATCTCTGTCTCCCGAGTACTAGGGTTAAAGTTGTGTGCCACCACTGCCTGGCCTCTATGTTTAATCTAGTGGCTTTCTCTGTCCTTTGATCCTCAGGCAAGCTTTATTTGATACACAATATATCACCACAATTAGCATTTAAAAAATTTAAAGTTAATAAAGCACTATATAGGGTCCAGATGCCCTGTGTATTTCCCATCCTTATAAGGCTTATTCTTATTATATTACTTTACTCTTTCTTTAAAGATTTTATTTTATTATTTTAAAACTATTTTTTCCATGACTCTCTATACCCATTTTCTCTTCTTTTTAGCATCTAAGCACATTTTCAATGTATCTGCAGCCTTTTCTGACTGTGTGAGCCAATCCTTAAAGGACCAGGCTACCTGCTGCATGGCTCTACTTAGCACATGGCACTGGCAGCTGGCTCTGCTCCCCTTGGGTCTGTCCAGCAAGCTACCCCTGGTTCTGGGCTGCAGCTGCTGGCCTTTCCCTGAGAGCTGAGCCTCATGCCCACAGGCATTAGCCGAGTCACTTTTACCCACCCAGATCTAGAAAGTTGGTGGGCCTGTGCTAGTCTACTCTCAAGTCTTTGGCCAGGTAGCACGCCAGCTGCTCTATGCTTGAATATACATGGCCAATGTTGGATACCAATTGTAGCTGGACTTTCTTTGGACCATCAGTTCCAAAATAATGATGTGAAAACTTCTAATTAATTATGAATGCTTGACCTTAGCTTAGGCTTGTTCCTAACTAGCTCTTATAACTTAAACTAACTCATTTATATTAATCCACATTCTGCCATGTGGCATGTTACTTCTCCTCCATTCTGTTATGTCTGACCCCCTCCAAGTCTTGCTGGTGAATTCCTTGCGCCTCGGATTCCTCCCGGAGTTTCTCTCTCTTCCCAGAAGTCCTGCTTTTCCTCTCTTGTCTAGCTCTTAGCTATTCAGCTCTTTATTAAATCAATCAGAAGGTATCTTGGCAGAGATACATCTTCACAGTGTACAAAAAGATAATCCCACAACAATCATAGATAACTAGGTTCCGTGGAATGAAGAGACTGGATCAGAGTAGCCCAGAATAGGACAGTCTAAGCCTTATAACTTGAACTTGAGTCTGAGCCTTGTAACTAATGACATCTTCAGTGCAAAGTGGGCTGTGCTAGCTACTGTCCTCATGACTGAGGCCAGTACCTGACAGTGCAGCCTACGGAAGGCAGGGGTTATTCTAGTTCAGTTTTATTCTAGCCCTTCACGGTGGGGAAGGCGTGGCGGCAGGAGGGTGAGACAGCTGGTCACATTTCATCCAGTCAGGAAGCACAGAGAGGTATGATGGCTGATCTTGGTCGTCAACTTGACCACATCTGGAATCAACTTAAACTCAAACAGCTGGGCACACCTGTGGGACATTTTCTTGACTGGATCATTTGAGGTCAGAAGACCCACCCTGAGTCTGGGCCATACTTTCTGGCAGTCTCTATAAAAGGACATGGAAGAAGGAAGGTTTTGCTTTTTGCCTGCTTGCCCTCACCCTCTCTGGCAAGTCCATCTATCCTGCTGCTGAGGCTTTTCCTCACTGGCAGTAGAACATCTTCAGGATCCAACACAGACCAAAGACCAGCTGAGACATCCAGCCTCAAGGACTGAACAACTACTGATGCTCGGACTTTCCATTAGATGGCAGCCATTGTTGGACTAGCCTGACCACAGCCTGTCAGCCACTGTAAATCCACTTTTAAATATATACTCACTCTGTCAGTTCTGCTCCTCTAGAGAACCCTGACCACTGCAGGCATGGAGGATGAAGCTTCTCTGGCTTTCTTCTTTTATCCAATCTGAGAGTCCTCATGGACATGCCCAGAGGTTTGTTTCCACGAAGATTCTAAAAAACACCAAGTTGACAATCAAAAATAAGCATCACATAGCCAAAGTTCCATGTCCCTAATTTTGGTTCCCATCTAGATCTTCAAGCTATGTCTCTAGCTATTGCTAATTCATTGAGGCACAGTCACATTCGGTCACCTGGTTAGACACGAGGTCTGGGTGGGGCAGACTATTGAGGCATTTTAGTTTCTGTAGATATAGCCCAAGGCCAGCAGCCAGTGGTGCAGAAGCAACACATAGTCTTAGAAAGAGATGTTTAAAAAGTCTTATTTGTGTATATAGGTATGGGTATATTCACCTTAGTGCAGTGCCCTCAGGGGCCAGAAGAGGGTGTTGGTTTCCCTGGAGCTGAAGTCACAGGAAGTTGTGAGACATCTGGTGTGGGTGCTGGGAGCCAACCTTGGGTCCTTTGCAAGAGCAGCCACTTTCTTAACTGCTGAGTCATCTCTCCAGCCTTGCAATGTAGTCTTGACTCCCTAGAAGAACAGAGTATCCAGGAAGAGAGAGCGCTTATGCATGCGTGCTTGTGTGTGTGTGTGTGTGTGTGTGTGTGTGTGTATGTGTGTGTGTGTGTGTGTGTATACAGGCAGATATGGATCATCAGAAAGGGCTGTAAAACAAAACTTAAAGGGGTCCTCAGGTATAAAGCATGAGCTATGAAGCCAGCACATGTCTTGTGTGGGGGAAAAGAGAATTTCTCTCCTAGAACCCCACTAATTACCTTAAGGTTCAGAGACAATAAGGTTCAGAGTCTGGACGGGGCTGCAAGTGGGCATCAATAGTGCCTGACTATAGGAGATGGAGATAGATGGTTCCTTCTTCCATGCGTTGCACCAGACCCCATCCATGGGAAGGAAAGGAGGGGAGAGGAGGGGAGAGAGGGAGGGAGAAAGACACAGGCAGCTGAGTAGATGCAAGAGCAGACTACCTTCCAAAACATACACTTTTGGAACTTGAGAAATAATGGCTGGAAGGATCTAAGGGCTGGAGTCCATAGCCTTGGAGTGATGTCACTCAGTCCTGAAGTAGAAACAGGGAGAAGGAGGCAGGGCTCTGTGCTAGCCTGAGGTGCATCTGCAGGGAAACTGAAGCCACGGGGTTCCCCTCCCACTTCTGGCCTGCAACGTATTTTTGAATATGTGTGGTGTAGTTAAATGTCCTGTTCTTCCCACTTCCGGCCTGCAATGTATTTTTGGATGTTCGTGGTGTAGTTAAATGTCCCGTTCTTACAAAGATTGGAGCCTTGAAGCTTTGTCTTTCTTCTCAGCTGGACCTTAGCCTGGGGTGACCATCACTCAGGGATCTCATGCCTTAGGAGCCTGAGTTAGGGCTTTCATGTTCAAAGGACACATCCATTGAAGACTTGGGATGTGGACTTGCTCTGATCTTCATAGCCTTCAGTTCTCACAGCCAAAGCAGGCTCCCTTAAAAGGGTGACTAGATTCTTTTCCTCTCTACCCACCCCCATGCTGTCAACCGTTCAAGGGCAGAGAGAGCTTACCCAGCTGGGCAATGAAGGAGCCATGGCCACACCAGCAGCTTAGGACTCTTGGACTCTTGGGATTGTCTTTCCAATAGGCAATCCCTCCCAAGACACCATTTCCTTATGAAAAACACCAGCCAAACATTCCATCTAGACCAGGGGGTTGGGCCTGTGGTTAAGAAATTGGTTTTGAAATCTGTTTTATTCCAACATAACCTTAAATTCCAAATTTGCACAGATTTAGAGAGTGCAAATCCTTTCTTTTCAGTGAGAGAATAATCAGGGGTCCACCATTGCACCAGCTGAAGACGGATGACCGGGAGGAGGGGTAGGAGAATCTGTGGGTTTGAGGTCAGCCTGATGTACACAGTGAGTTCCAGGCCAGCCAAGTCTACACAGTGAGATTCTATCTCAAAAAAACAAAAACAAAAACCTGACCCCCCCCCCATAAAAATCAAACCAAACCAAAGCAAACAAAAACCCCCAAAAACCAACCAACCAAACAGAAAAACAAAACAGAAGGAAACCAGTGTAGCAATCTATGAATATATAATGTGTGTGTGTGTGTATGTATGCATACCTGCACAAAACTCTCAGGAATAGTCCATTGAACTCTGCTTTTGGCCATGCGATAAGGGACATAGGTTTTTCATAGTAAAGTTCATTTAACATATTTAAGATTGTCCCACAGTTTTCTCTCATGTCTGGATCATTTAACTTTCACCACGGGAAGAGATTCTTCAGGAAGCTGCAGGACTTTCATGTGGGGTCCGGGGGAAGCAAAATGGACAACCTGAGGCTCAGAGCCTGGAGTCGATTCCCGTCAATCACTGCCAACCCACAAACTCACAAAGAATGATGGATGCCGTCAAAAAACACCAGGATTCAGGCATTGTTTGTTTCACGATGTGATCATTTTTGTTGTCAACTTGGCACAGTCTACAATCACCTGGGAAGAGAGTTTCAGGGATTTCCAGAGCAGGGTGGCCTGTGGGAAGTCTGGGGTGTTGTTGTGACCCTTAATTGATGAGGCAAGACCCAGTGGGTGGCACTGTTCTGGATTTGGGTCCCGAATTATATAAATGTAGAGTGAGTCCAGCCGTGACAAGCATGCATGCATTCATTCTCTCTGCTCTTGACTGTCTGGTCAGCTGCTCAGCTCCTGCATCCTTGACTTCCCCACAATGATGGGTTATAACTTGAGATCGCAGGCAAGATAAACCTTCCTCCCTCAGCCTGATTTCCATCCAGGTGTTTTATTCTGTTTTTTTTTTTTTTTTTTTTTTGGTTTTTCGAGACAGGGTTTCTCTTTTTTGCTTTGGGCCTTTCCTGGAACTCACTTGGTAGCCCAGGCTGGCCTTGAACTTACAGAGATCTGCCTGCCTCTGCCTCCCGAGTGCTGGGATTAAAGGCGTGTGCCACCACCACCCGGCCTTATTCTGTTTTTTGTTTGTTTGTTTGTTCGTTTTGCTTTGTTTAATCACAGTGGCAGAAATAAAATGAGGACACACAAATACTGCCCGAAGCCGCCTCACCACACACATGGCTTCTTCCAACAGTAGACCTAATGTTCCTGGTTCCATGAGCTTCAGATGAAACAGTATGGATGTTCTAAGAACGGCACGGACAGACTGCCTACCATCTGTGGACTCTATCGACATCATGGGCCCCTTTCTGTGACTGTTGGGTGTGAGTCGGAGTAGGTTCCAGATTTATCTGCAGTCATGGTTGCTTGCAGCTTGCATTCACACGGCATCTATGTCAGCTGGCCTCAGAAAACAATCACTCCTGAGCTCTCAAATCTTTAACTCAAATTTCTGTTCATACATCAGGTGAAGATGTGTGAATTGCAGGTGCTAAAACTAATTACTGCATCACTGGATCTGAGATCTGTGTGGTCGGGGAATCACCACTACTACCATCACCACCATCACTGCCATCACCACCACCACCGCCATCACCATCGTCTCAGCCGAACATTAAAGAGCTGCTTTTCTCAAGAATGTTGGTGAGAGCTGTAATAGGCTTCCAAATGAAAAAGTCAAGTTCTGAGAATTAGGTCATCCAAAATGGAACTCAGAACCCACACTCTAAAAATAGACTGTTATAGAAAGGGTAGAGTGGTGAAGTGTTTGAGGTGAAAACTGGAACTGAGG
Source organism: Peromyscus attwateri (assembly GCA_902168425.1). Taxonomy (NCBI): domain Eukaryota; kingdom Metazoa; phylum Chordata; class Mammalia; order Rodentia; family Cricetidae; genus Peromyscus; species Peromyscus attwateri. Next base: position 28,446 of record CABHPP010121153.1, on the reverse strand, counting down.
TCCTTGCATACAGTCGGTCCCTCAGATGTCCTACAGTCACTTGAATCCTGATGGTGAGCCCTGTGTGTCACCCCAGCTGGGCGATGGCACCTGGATATTTGGTCAAACATTATGCTGGCTGTTGGGTCCAGAGTCACACAATAATGGGGGACAGAACACCAAAATCTATTAAATCAGAAGCAGACTTTATTCCAGAAAAAAGAAAAAAATATTACAGAGGGGCACAAAAGCTTATCAGCTAGCTGAGACCACAGCCAGAGTTGGATTTTGAGGCTGTGGTCATGGAGGCAGGTTCTGGTCCCCTTTTTATAGTAAGGGGGAAAAAGCATTAGGCATGGAGTGCATGCTAGAAGTCACGTAGAAACATCTATAAAAGTTAACTTTGGTCCGGGCAGTTGTTGGCTATAAGGGGAAAGGGGTTAGAAGTTCACTCCTGGCTGTTGACAGAGGAGCTGGCTGTAAAGCAGACAGCCACTGTTAGACGTTAACCTTTAGAGCTGGTGATTATCAACTCTCCCCCGCTTTGGTTTATAATTTTGTATTTCTATATTCCTGGACCCTTCACTGGCTAGTTCTGAGCAGGATGTTTGGGGACGGTTAATATTTAAACCTCTGGACTGTGAGCACAGCAGGTCACCATTCGTGTGTGTGTGTGTGTGTGTGTGTGTGTGTGTGTGTGTGTGTGTCCCTCATCAGTCAAGGGCTCAGTCCTGAAAGAGAAAGAATCCCACCAGCAAACCGCCATGCACTTGAACTGTAACCCTCTCTGCTCTCTGCCTGTTGGGAAACCTAGTTGGCACTGGTTTTGCCAGCCCTCCAAAATCATGTAGTCAACTTCTTAAATTCACTTCTCCTCCTGTCCTGCCGCTTCTTTCACTCCCTCCCTCTCTCCCTGCACACACACACATACACACACA
>CABHPP010121153.1:0-27519 GCA_902168425.1 Peromyscus attwateri | reverse complement strand
ACACACATACACACACATATACACACACATACACATATATACACACATATATACATATACACACATACACATATATACACACACACATACACACACATACACCATACATACATATACGTACACACACACATACACATACATACCATACACATAAACACACATACACAACACACACACATACACAATACACACACATGCACACACACACACACACACACACACACACACACACACCTTTGTTCCGTTGGTCCTGTTTCTCTGGAAACTCTTGACTGAGAGCCATGGTAAGTGAACACATTTCTTTCCTCATCACTGTGACCAAATGCCTGAAACAGCTTAAGGGACATGGAGGGCAGGGGTGTGAATGGAGCCGCCCAGCAGGGACCTGACTGGCTTGTGCTGCTCTTTGCTACATCAGGAGCCATTAGGAGCAACTGATGGTTGCAAACCCCAGACCAGCAGGGTGGGAACAAAATGACCCATGTAGAAATGGCTGTATGCTTCAACAGAGCATTGGGCAGTCCACTGAGAGTGTTCCAAGTGGAAATAACCTCAGAAGGATAGCAAGAAGAGTGTGCCTGCATGCGGACCTCAAGTGTCACTCGGCAGGGGACAGGGAAGTGGGTTCTCTAACATCTCTGGCATCATAGCAGGAAAGGTGAGCCTGAGCTGGAGGAATGACAATCACCAGAAGAGCGAGGTGACTCAGTTTACACTGTGTGAAGGTGTCTGCCGCTCACAGCACACACACAGATGGCCCAAGGACAGACAAAGAAACCATCAAGCGAGTCCTCTCAGGAGTGAGCAATCCACACACAGTTACACATCTGCCCAGCTTCCGAGGGATGGGGAGCCTCCTGGGGGACATGGGCTGTCTGCTCCCCCTGCCTGGCTTACCACTCTAATAGCTGTTGTCCTTCTTCTTGTCTCATTAGTGGCCACAACCCACTTTGGATGGAAGGCACTTTCCACCCACCTGGACGAGACGGCTGTGTGCTGCTTCCTCATGTCTGACAAGGTCTGAAGACGGCCAACCTTCTCCTGCTATCAAAGAAAGGAGAGCCAGTATGTGGGCCGCTAAATATTTGAGCTGTGGTGTGGGTTTGAACAGGAATGACCCCCATAGGCTTAGTCACCAGGGAGTGGAACTCTTCGATAGGATTAGAAAGATTAGGAGGCGTGGCCTTGATGGAGGAAGTGTGTCACGAGGGGTGGGCCCCACCAGGCCCAGTATTTCTCCCCCACATTCCCCCCCCCTCCCCGTGGATCAGGATATAGCTCTCAGCTACTGCTCCAGCCCCATGCGTGCTGCCCTACTTCCCACCATGATGACGATGGACTGAACCTCTGAAACTGTAAGCCAGCCCCAATTAAATGGTTTCTCTGATACTTGTTGCCTTGGTGTCTCTTCACAGCAATAGCTAACTGTGAAAGAGCAGAAAACAGAAGCAGAAAGAAAGGGAGAGATCGATGCAGACCTGAAGGCAGACTGTGGCATGGAAGCAGGCACGGGGTGTGGGCTGGGACACAGAGTGGTGCCATCTGGGTACCTGGTGGGGAAACAAGATGCTCATTTTGTGGTGGTGGCTGGTGATGTCCTCTTCATTAGAGATAGCACAGACTTAGCCTGAGAGTCTCTCAGATTAACAGTCACACCAGACCAGAAGACATCTAGACAGACATTCTGCAGTCTGAATGGGATGACCGTGGCAGCAGAGGCGGCAACCTACTCTTTCCATGTGGGCAGAAACAACACCTGCTCCCAACTCAGCTCGCACGGGCTTGGCTGATGGGTGCAGCCAGGTGGGCAACAGCCATGAACCCATGGTGACTTCATCTCCATCGAGTCACCTTCAACCTGTGAGTCCATGATAACCCAGGGAGAGTTCTGCCATAGAGCTCTGTCACAGAGAGAGGCGTTTTAGCTCACAGTTCCAGGGGACTCAGATCATGGTCACTTGGGTCCATTACTTTGAGCCTGATGGCAAGTAGGGTGTCATGATGGAGACAGTGTGGGGGATTGAAGCTGCTCCCCATGGTGACTGGGAAGGAGAGAGAGAGAGAGAGAGAGAGAGAGAGAGAGAGAGAGAGAGAGAGAACAAGCACTCATCATATGGGGCACAAGACACAGTCCCTAGAAACACACCTCAATGTTCAAAGGACTTGACCCTTCCTCTAGGCCCCAGCTCCTAAGTTCCCTCCCAGCCCCTCCCAACCGTCCTCTGAACTATGCACATCAATGGAGTCATCCACGGCTGAGGCCAAAGCCCTTATGGCAACCATTGCAGACAGTCATCAGCCAGCACTGAGCTCTTAACACGTGGTCCTTGGGGCCATTGAGCTCCATCCGCCTGGAGCTGTTCCTGGAGACAGCCCCACCCTGCGCAGGCTTTACTTGGCTCCCTCCCTGACTGATACTCTACGTATCAGTTTCTTATCGCAGTGACAGAACCTTTGACGAAGGCGTTGGAAGGGAGGAAGGAAGGGAGAGGGGGAGAGTGTTTGGGGCTCACATTTTGAGAGTGTAGTCCATCAAGGATGGGGAAGTCACAGAGGCAGGAGTGTGAGGGAGCTGGGTCACATGGTTTTTATTGGCTTCCATGTCCTGGGCCACTGTCCGTCACTGAAGGAGGTCAGAGTAGGAGCTGAAGCAAAGGCCATGGAGAGATGCTGCTTCCTGCCATGCTCTCTAGGCTTGCTCAGCCTGATTTCTCATACAGCCCAGGACCACCTGTATCATCCACAGAGGTCTGGTCCCTCCCACATCAATCATTAGTAAAAAAACAAATGCCAGAGACCTGCCTACAGAGGAGCCTTATGGGGACATCATCTCAGCTGAGGGTCTCTCTTCCCAGATGACCCAGCTTGTATCAAGTTGACAAAAGTCTATCAAGACACGTGGCTCGCGTGGCCAATCAGGATGCACAGAGAGATAAGAGGGGGTGCTTAGCTCAATCTCTCTTCGTCCCTGTGATTCAGACCCCAGCCTGTGGTGTGGTGCCATCCACATTTAGGGTGTCTCAGTGCTCCTCAGTTAACCTAATCTAGAAACGCCCTCACAGACAAAGCTTTGTCTCTTTTCTGAGTCTAGATTCTGCTAAGTTGACAGTCAGTATTAGCCATTACATTTTGCTTAAGTTTCTCCGTGACAGACATCACCCCTGGCACCATTCTATGGTTGCATGGCTTTGTTTCTCTCTCCCCTTCCAGCGGTTCTCAACCTCCCTAATGCTGCCACCCTTTAATACAGTTCCTCACGTGGTGATCCCCAACCATCGCATGATTTCATTGCTACTTCATAACTGTCATTTTGCTACTGTTATGAATTGTAATGTAAATGGCTGATATTTTTTATGGTCTTGCCCATCCCTATGAAAGGCTCATTCAACCCCCAAGGAGTTCACAACCCACAGTTTGAGAACCACTGCTCTAGGATGGAGCAGATTTGTATCTTACCCCTTCCTGTCATGTGCAGACACTCAGGTAAGCGGTGCATGAGTGTGCTATCCAAACAAACGTCACCCCACTAGAAATATCTGAAGAGATTTTATTTGAAGCAGGCAAGACATCATCCCAGACCAGCGTTTAGTTTCTCTGAGAACCAGGGTGTCCAACTGAAGCATCATGCTACTAAAAAAGAAAAAAGAAATGGTCTGGAGCCTGACTCACATGCTGGACTGCCCCGCCGATTGATTTCTGAGCCATTAATTAGTCTCTGGGCAGCTGAGCCCCAGAGCATCATCATTCTGGCCCGTCACTGCCGCACAAGCGAGAAGTCGGGGCTGGCCCTGATGCTTCTGCTCTTGGCTTCACTGTTTCCCCTCTTTGATTTAAACAGGATTTAGTTCCTTTCTCAGGCTTAGAGAAGTACAGGAATACTGCTAAATAAACTCCATGTAAGGAGCAGCGGGGAGGTGCCTGTCCCCAAGCCTGAGGACCTGAGTTCGATCCCTGGGACTCACATGGTGGAAGGAGAGGACCAGCTCCCATAAGTTGTCCTCTGCTTTCCACACATATGTTCTCATGTGCATGTGTGCACTCACATGCATGTGCACACACTGACATGCACAATAATAATGTAATTTAAAAATTTTTTTAAGTGAATTTCTTCCTCACCTCGGAGGCTCTGGCTCTCCTTGTCAGCTACATCTCTGACATCTCCCACGGCAGTCTCCCCTTCCCTCACTGGACTGGAACAATCACACTTTCATGTTGTTGAGTGGCTTTAGCCTTCTGTTAACACACCTACTCAGGCTTGTGCTCCACTTCTCTTCCCACATTTTTCTTAGAATTCTATAGCTCTTTATATCCCAGACACGAGGCCTCTGTCGGAACTTCCAGATACTTTCTTCCACCCTGCAGTTTGTTTTCATTCTCTTTTTTAATGACCCAAACTCATACATTAAAAATAAAAAAGAGAGATTTATTTTATTACTTACTGATATGAGTGCAGTTCCTGCAGAGGCCGGAAGAGGGCAACTGATCCTCTAGAGCTGGAGTTACACATGCTCGTGAGGCACCCTGTGGTTGCTGGGAACTGAACCCACGGTTCACTGCATCTAACCATTGAGCCATCTCTCTACCACCATAGTTCATAATTTTGAGTATTATTTTTAGAATTTCTTCCTTTGTGGTCAGTCCACGGTTTTGTTTCTTGTTTAACTTAAGATCATAAATATATTTTCCTACTTTATTTAAAAAATAATTTGTTTGGCCTTCATGCTTATGTTTAAAACTTACCTAGAATCTCTCTAGCCCCTCCTCTGACCCTAATTGAAATTAAAATTGGAACTTTTGTTTTTGTTTTTTGTTTTGTGAAACAGGGTCTCACTGTAGCTCTGGCTGTCCTGGGACTCACTATGCAGAACAGGCTGGCTTCAAACTCACAGAGATCTGCCTGCTCCTGCTTGCCTTCTAAGTGCTGGCATTAAAGGTGTGTGCCACCATGTCCAGCTTTAAAAAAATGTGTATTCCAGGATGGTCTGGAATTCCTGGTCCTTCTGCCTCTTCAGCAGAGCCTCTGGCCGGCATGACCAGAACCGGCAGAACACCGTCATAGGACCTGGAAAGTGTCATGAATCCAGACGGTGTGCCTGATGGGCCTGCCACTGAGCCCTCCCCTGGTGTAATTGCTCCCTCCATCACAGAGCCAGTGATGACATTTACCATTTCCCAGCCTGGTGGCCCATTTCTCTAGCTGCTGGCATACGTAAGGCTTGCCCTGGAGCTCTCTGACTGCTGGAGCTGTCTCCACCCCCAGAGAGAGGGCTCGGATTGCTGGATGTCTGATAAGGCTGCCCAGCACTGGGCTGGAGAGACGGCTCAGTGGTGAGGAGCATGGCTGCTCTTGCAGAGGACCTGCGTTTGGTTCTCAGCACCCACATGGAGGCTCACAATGTTCTATAACTTCAGTTCCAGGGGACTTGACGCCCTCTCTGGCCCCTGTAGGCACTGCACTCATGTGGTGCACATATGTGCATACACTCAGGCAAAGCATTCATTCAGATAAAATTAAAAACAAACACCTCACTATCCCAGCACCTTGTCCCACCCCCGGGACCTTCCCCCTGAACTTCTGGACCCTAGGTGAGGGAGCTTCTTTGAGGATGTGCCTTTGTTTGTTTGTTCTGTTGGCTGTCAAATTCTGCCTGTTTGCCTTCTCAGCTCTGGTAGTGCTTCCTGGGACCCCAGCCCCATCTCCAAATAAACCATTCACATTCAGACCCTTCTCTCTGGGTCTGTTCCTGGGACAGCCCACACTGAAGCTCACTTGTATCCGGAGTTGAGGAAAGAAAGCCTTACAGTAACCAGCCTTCCGACCCAAGGCATGGTGTCTCCAGTCCGCACAGGGAGAAGACTAAAGGCCAGATTTTCTGTTTGTATGTGTGTGCACATGTATGTGGAGGCCAGAGGACAGTCTCAGGGTCATCTTCAGGAACACTAGCCACCATCTTTGAATGGGCCTGGAGTGCACCTCTGTGAGCTTCGGGGGCCCTCCCCAGCACTGGGATTACAAGCATGCACCGTCACACCTGCGTTTTTGCCTGGGTTCTAGGGACTGAACTCTGGTCCTTACACTTGCAAGTCAAGTGCTTTCTCTCCTGAGCCACGCCCACCCCAGCCCAAGGCCATGATTCTCTAATGGAGATGCCTTGTTTCAGATGGATTCTTGGCTTTGACTATTCCATGCATACTGTTCTGAGAATAGTTGCAGAGACTTCCCTGGTCATCAGATGTGTTCAACCTGAGCATCTTCTCTTGTTTGGATTCCACATGAGGACCTGAGCACAGGGTCTGGGATGATGGACTGTTTCATCCCATCAAAGTTGTTCCTCCTGGTGGTTCGGCACGGAGGAGCCTCTTGATTTATCTGAACCAGCAGCAACAGGGCAGAGCTGTGAGCATGAAAAGGCTGTGGGAAGACTGACGTCTACCCGTCACCTGACCAGTGTTCTCATTTGCTTTAATATGGTGACCTGGCTGTGGGGGCAGAGGGCTCCTGCTGGCCCCTCAGGATGAAAATGTAAAGGAATGGGTATTTTTAGAAAAATCACTTTTCTGTAACACATCCAGAGTTCTTTTAAAGGTATTTTAGTTCCCCAAACTGTAAAGACTGAGTTGGATTTGTTTTGTGATTCAGACGAGGGAAGGAATAATCCTGGGGAGTTGGAGTCACACCGATCTTTAACATTCACTTATTTTTTTATTATTTATTTTGCGTGTGTGTGTGTGTGTGTGTGTGTGTGTGTGTGTGTGTGTGTGTGTCTGTCTGTCTGTCCACATGCAACCACATGTGTCCAAGGGTAACTTGTGGAGTTGTTTCTCTTCTTTCGCTATGCAGGTGCCGGGGATGGAACTCAGGAAGGCAGGCTTGGCAGTAAGCAGCGCTACCCACGGCACCACCTTGCTAACCTTGTCACACACGTTTTCATGGCAAAGTCTCCACTGAAACGTCATCAAATGTGTTTAAGTCTTTCCTTAAAATAGGCCATTGAGACATGCGTCACTTTCTCTACGGTGTCTTTGAAGGGTCAGATCAAACCCAGCACGATGGCCAGGTGTGGTGGCTCATGCTAGTCATCCTAGCACTTGGGAGGCCGAGGTGGGATAATATTTTGAAGTTAGCCTGGGCTACACCTCAGAAAATCAAAACCAACCAACCAAAAAACAAAAACAAAAAAACCAAATCCCACAACAAAAAAGCAAGTGAAGTAGCAAATGACCTCTCAACTCAGAGACACCATGATTTGACCCCCAGCCCTCCACACACCAGGACCTTTGACCCCCAGCCTTCCACACCGGGACCTTTGACCCCCAGCCCTCCACACTGGGACCTTTGACTCCCAGCCCTCCCACACATCCACGACCTTGAGCAAGGACGCTGCAGGGATTGTCAGGAACTGGCTTTTGGATCCCTGACTTCTGTCTCATTTGCTCCAAGAACATGAGCCTATAGCAGGAGAGGAATGTTTATGTCTGTATATTTAATTTAGGTTTTTCTGTTTGAGAAAATGCGTTTCCATGCCAGAGGCTTCCTTCTCCACCTCAGGGGAGGGAGAGAGTAACTGCCTCACATTTACCAACGTGGCTCGGTGGTTTTGCTGGGACACCCAAGAGCAACGTGGAACAAACACGCTGCCACTCTGGGAAATGGGGAGGGAAAATGAGGTCGCACAGTTGAGAGTTGAGAGCTTGGCACTTGCTGCAAGGTGGAGGGAGGGGTTGGGCGGAGGTGAGCCCTGTGGATCAGAGGATCAATGACAGGAGGAGTGAAAGGATTGGAACCCCCAGAGCTGCGGCAAGACACAGAGAGAAGCTCGGGAGGAATGGGCCGTCCCAGTGCCAGCCTTTGAGGTCACCCTCCTGCCCCAGCGTCCTGAGAAGCGTGGGTAGCTCCAAACACCTGCCGGATCGAGAGGGGCAAATGGGACTCTGCTCACGTGAAGCAGGCTTGTTCCTCTCAGCCTCTCCCTGCTCTTCCATGGCCCTCCACCTATAGGCTGGCAGTGACCCAGGTCTGACGGATCCAGAGATCCCTAGGGACACGGACATGGGAGGGTCTCAGTGGTGTGGCTGTATCGGGGAGGGGGCACCTTAGTAGACCACCTCCCCATAGCAGCCCACAGACTTTGCTTCTAGCAGCCAGGCTGATCCTGAGCCCATTAAAAATTTACAGGCTGAATGGTTAAATCCTGATGGGAGCCTCCTGGGAGGCAGCCATATCCTCTGTGGGCGGGAGATCTTACTGGATACTGAGAAGAGCAAAATTTTTAAAATAGAAAATTATTAGAAAAGGAGCAGTGGGTGCCTTCAAGGATTCCCATGGAGTCCACTCCCCTTTATCTGTATCCTACACCCTCCCACCTCCCCCCCCTAGTGGTTCTCAGGGGTTCAGATGAGGAAGTGACACTGTTTCTTGTTTCTACCGTGTCTTGTGTCTCGTAAATTCTTGGGTCTGGTTTTGATGATATGATTCGAATATGACCATGTGCCCCTACGGTCTCAATTCACCCCAATAAACTTACAAGGCGGCTCCCTTACTATTCCCAGGAATAAGTCATGAGATGGTTGGGTGTGCCCGACAGACCATGCAGGTTCTGGATTCACCCAGGGCTGGATTCCCCTCTCTCAAAACAGAGTCCAAAGCCGCTTGTAAAATGGAGCGTCCTGGGGCAAGGCACGTGCTGAAAAACCGCTGCTTTATACACTCTGGAGCAACGTAGAGCAGGGCACAATCTGTCTCACAAGAGGTTCTCTTCTGCTCCAGTGTAGCCAGCCACATGCTACCTGCTGCCCCGATGGGGGAGGTGTGTGACCTCCACAGGCTGGGAAAGGGGCCAGGTATGCTTGCCAGCACTCAGCAGGTGGGCAGTGGGGGTGGGCAGCAATCTCCTTTAGGCCTCCGGCTCTCACCCTCTCCCTCAGTGGGCGTGCCCAAACAGGTGAGCCTCAAGATTTAAACTCTGAAAGAATGAAGGCAAGATTTGGTGCTCTCGCCTAACCCAGCTTCCAGGCCCCAGGCTACGTGGTACTTTCCCAATGATTGCAGAAGGACTCTTTGTTCTCGGTTTGGCTGCTGGTCCTTTTGAACACAGAGGACTCTGTTGAGGACCCCAGATGGAGAACAGGAGACCTTGCCCCCATTCTCGACGGGGCACTGCCTGTGGGGAAGGAGGACAGACAGAGGGGCACACCCTTAAAGTCTCAGCCAAGGACGCCAGTGATAGACGTCAGCTCCCATAAGCACTCTACTGAAAACCTCCCTTGGGTTGGATGGCACTTGTGACAGAGTGCAAATACTCTGTCACCTTACCCCTGTCCCCCGCCCCCCGCCCCGTCCCCCGTGTGTGACTATCCAGGCAGCAGTGAAGATATTCTAAAAGAAACATCTGAGTCCGTCCTTTTGGCTCTCAGACTACTGAGACAATGGACTGCAAGAAACTGGAATTTCCACCAAGAACACGGTGCTGGGGGCAGGAAAAGGTTGAAGACTGCTTCCAGCCAGAGAGGAGCTTGTCTTCTAGGAAGATTTCACAAGCTGTCAGGCCACCTTGCTGGGGGAGCGTCCAGTGATAATGGGTCAAACCTGACCAGTTCTGCTTCACCAGGCTTCCTCTTTTGATCTATTTAAACCTAAACCTCAGATCAAGCCCCACAAATGGACTTTGAGGGGACCCCTGGGCTTCTCTGTTCCTCTCCCCAACATGGGCACATTGGCTAAATTTCCCTTTCCCACTCTGTGCCTCTGGTTTTGTAAACTGTAAATTGGCCTGTCGAGGACAGTGGCTAGCGTGTTGGGGCTGCCAAGGCAGCCTGGACCTTTCTGCTTCACAGGCAAGCCTCATCACTGCCTCGGAGTTTGCTGTTCCCACCTCTTCTCACGGAAGCCAGTGTTGATCCCACTGTCCAAGGAGACCCACTGTCCTGCCCGATCACACCTAACCCTGCAGCCCTCCGGTCTCCTCCTGCGGAGGGCTCCCTCCCACACCCTCTCAGAAATGCAGGTTTCCTGAAAGCACACAGCCCCTGACTCCCCTCCCTGCTGCTGTCACTCTACCAACCAGAATCGGGGCGTCTGGAGAAGAAGCTATTTGGGAGGGACAGCCGGGACAGAACCGGGCCACACATCACAGGTGCTGGAAGCTGAGCCTGTACTCAGGGAAATGTGAGGCTGGAAATGCCGGGGAGACAGCTGGGACGCCTGGCAGCCTCAAGGGAGGATTTGAGCCTGGGATATACATTTCAGAGTCCTTCTCATCCAGCTAAGAACCAAAGCACTGGGTGTGCCCAGAAGGGAGCAAAGTCAGAGCCTCAGGCAATACCTACACCCGTCCAGTACCCACCCTCAGCCCTGCTAAGTCCCTTCCCTCTTGCCTCCGTGACATTTCTGCAGAACTGCCACCCAGGGTCCTCCTGGAAGCTGGCGGAGGCTGTCTGCTGCTCTGCCTAAGGGAGGGCCATCTGCAGGGTGAGTGCAGACTATACAATGGACATGAGTGCACTAGACAGGAGCTTAGATCAAAGAGGGCGCTGAGTTTCTGAAGGCCTTTCATCTTCCCTGATGAAAGGTGATACAGAAATGTGAAATTATCATGATTATTTCACTGCGTTCCGGTCAGAGCTGGGCTAGAGCTCACCAGATGGCCAAGAGCTAGATGCCCCCTGTGGATGGCTCTATAATGCACACAGACAGGCTAGTCACACTCCTGGGTGTGTTGGTCTGTTACATCATCTGAGTGACCTTTATGGTCAAGGAGACCCCACAGAGAATCATGGACTTGAATTCCTATCAACGACTCAGATGCACCATGAAATATACATATTTTGTTAATATATGTAGAAAAAGCCATGAGGTCGGTAAAGAAAGCAGTAACGATGTTTGGGTCTGTCCGCACCTCTCTAGAGAGAGCTGGGAGGAGACACCATCCTTAGAGTGAAGCTTTCAATTCACAGGGATCAGTAGGAAAATTAGCAAGTGCCTCTCTTGTTCCATAATTCATTCTCTTTGTTTTAGGTATTGAGCTTAAGCGGGTGACCATAAGGAAGCTTTTAAACACAGATCTGGGCCTGGCAGTTTTCACCTTACCAGTGACTTCTCCCATCATTAGGGAGATGGACACCATGTCACCTTGTCATTCAAATTCCTTTCCTTCAATGGCACCTGCTGTTACCCTGCAGGGGTGACGTTGGCTTTCACCTCCCCCTACCCTAATTCTGGGATTGTAGTTGTGGCTGGATTTAGAGGTCCTTGGCTTGGGGCTAAGTAAAGACGAGGATGTCCGATGGCAGACAGAGAGCTGTCTGTCTCCCTGTGTTTATCTGACCTTGTAGACAGGGAGAAGCTGGCTGCTGTTTCCCACTTTCTGCGTCTGGGGAAAGTGGAAGGCCACAGGAAGGTGACAGCTGAGGCTCCTACAGTGGGTCCCCAGGGTGGGTCACTCACTGTCAATGCAGCTGTTGCTTGGGTTGGGGCCCTGTGCTAATTTGGACGATGACATCCTGGTGACAGCAGAGGGGACAGGGTGGGTGAGTTGAGGGAGGGGAACGTTGAAAAGGCTCCTCCAAATGAGGGCCAACTTAGTTGTGACATGATGCCACCCAGGCACAGCTCCCCTGCCTCACAGGAGTGTTGAGACAGCATAGGTGAGCTGGGTACATTTCCAGTGGGATGTGGCAGCAGGGCCCTGCAGAGCCAGGCTGGTGGCTTCGAGAGCAGAGGACCTGGTCTGAGGACTGCTGTCCATTGGTTGCAGCCTCCTTTCCCTGCTCCTGTTTTCATTCCAGGAGAGAGACTTCTGCAGCCAGGCAGAAGAAATACAACCCAGAGGTGCTGATTTGTAAAGAGAGTATCATGTTTAAGTGGGTCAGATGCTCAAGCTCAATAGCTTTGCCTTGATCCACTAACCCCATAGCTAAAGCTCAAAACCCAGTTACAGTACCTGGGGCATCACCACCAGGGAACATCCACACCACCAGGATACTATAGACACCACCACCAGGGAGCACCCGCACCACCAGTACCACCAGGGCTTCTCTTTCAGAATGGAATGATGGTTCTCCTTCACCACTTCACACTCTAGCTCAACTAGAGACAGTGAGCACATTTTATAAGTGTAAGTCATTATTTAGGAGTCAGCCAGGGTCACATCAGGGGCATCATGTCCTCTACTCATGAAGCTACTGATGCCCAAGATACTGCAAAGTTCCATGGATGCCAAGAACCCCACGATGATCCACCTCTGAGCCGAAGGAAGCAGAGAGAGAATGTCTCTGTGGACTTATGTGGAGGAGTGTGGGGACAGGTCGCTCCATGTCTAGCACCTGTTTAACTTCCCCAAATGCCAGCAGTACACAGGAGAGACAGCTGCCCCTCACACTTTCCACCCCACCCCTCTGCTGGCCCAGGATTGATAAGGCAAACCCAGATCTAATTACCCAGCTCCTGCCAAAGCTGAGGTCAAGAGCTCTGGAGCACTTCTGCAGAGACGAGGGTCACACTGCACATTAGGGTTTCCAGGGGTGAAGCTCACACTGTAGGCCGCCGGCACCGAGTGGGGGTCCTTGGAGAAAGGCTGTGTCCTCAGTTTCTGCTGGGAGATGAGGCGACAGCACACTCAGAGCTCAGTCCGTTCTCATTCACAAGACGGGCAGAAGGAAGGCAAACGCAGAGGGGAGGGGTCAATGTAAGGGAAGTTTTCACAAACCAGAACACAATGCTGAGCAAAAGCTTTGGGTCTTTGCTCCGGCTCCCTCCCCCAGCACCAAAATTTCAGGGCTTCCATTTAATTAATTAATTGAAGAAAACTTTTCTGTGCACGTTTGTGTGCCTGCTTGTGTTCTAGTCGCCATGTGCTTCCAGTGAGTGTCCCTGGAGGCCAGCAGAGGGCACTGGATTTCCTAGAATGAGTTACAGACAGCTGTGAGCTGCCATGTGGGTGCTGGGAATTGAACCTGGGTCCTCTGCAAGAATAGTAATGCTTTTAACCACGGAGCCACCTTTTGAGGCCCAGAGCTTCTGTTTTTTTGTAAGATGATAGAGTGAAGGTTTCTTCAAGCTGAGATCACCCTGTATGGGTGTCTTTTAAATTTATTACAGAAGTTTCCATGAGACACTCTAATGCTAAAGTCTTTGACCCTGTCATTTTATCCAAAGTTTTGGCTATAGAATGTTCCAGGGGCATTGCTGAAGCTTTAGCTCCTTCATTAAAAAAAAAAAGTCTGGAATTAGCATCCTGGCACAAGCTCTCAAACTGTCAGAGACTGGGAGAGTTGGAGGGCAGGGAGAATGGATTAGTTCTGTCTTGTTTGTGGTATGTATAATATGAAGTAAAACTCAGAACAGTACACAGAGGATAAATTTCATCCTTTATACATTTAAAAAATAAACGAAAAAAAATTACCAGTGTTCTCCAATATTAGTAAGGCCAAGCTCTCAACCGAGAGAACTTTGCTCCGTCACCCACCACACAAACGAAAGAGAAGAGCGTGAGGTAGTGAGTGAGCACACTGATGACCTGACTTCTTGCTGCCATTCGTGACCTCATGGGAGGTCTTGACTTCTTGCGACCTCCCTGTCTTTGTATCTAGCCATGGGAATCGCTGAATCCAACGGGATGCTGGGAGATACGACATTTCTGCTCCTCTTATGTCTACGGCAACCTATGAACACGTGGTGAGGTGGTGGGAAGCTGAGTGTGTGCTTGAGTGTGAGCTGTCCCCACAGGCCTGTGTGTGTTTGAACACGTGATAAGGTGGTGGGAAGCTGAGTGTGTGCTTGAGTGTGAGCTGTCCCCACAGGCCCGTGTGTTTGAACACGTGGCCCCAGTTTGGCGTTACTTTGGAAGGTTGAAGAGCCTTTGGAAGGTGAACCTCGGTCGAGGAAGTAGAGCACTGGGAAGCGAGCATTAAGGATTCCTAGTCTGGGCCTGCCTCCTGTCCTGTCTGCCTTCTGACTGCTGACACAAGGTGACCAGCCACGCAGCACACCTGCAGCCATGCCTCTCCACCCAGATGATTATCTTTTCAAACTGGATCAGATTGAGCCTTCCTCTCCTAAGCCACTATTTGTCAGGCATTTGGTCTCAGCCAGGAGAAAAGTGATAGACACACTGTGGCAGCAAGATACACTCCCCAGAGTGGCCTTGTCTTGTTTTGTTCATTTGTGTTTAAGGGAAAATTATCAGAAAAACACTACATGGGCAGATAAAAGCATCCAGGGAGGAGCTGTTTTGTGATTGGTTCAAGAACCTGTCTCATAAGGTTATTAGAATCTTTGAATTTGAATCTGCACATGAATGACCTCAGATAATAAATAAAAACAAAATAAGCATAATGTGGATGGGGTAGTGTTGAGCTGGGTGGCGGCGGCGGTGGCGGTGGCAGCGCATGCCTTTAATTCCAGCACTTGGGAGGCAGAGGCAGGTAGAACTCTGAGTTCAAGGCCAGCCTGGTCTATAGAGTGAGTTCCAGGACAGCCAAGGTTACATAGGGAAACTCTGTCTGAAAAAACAAACAAACAAACATGTGGTGGTATTGTATTCCCCAAAATATTGTGTATCTTAATAAACTTATCTGGGTTCAGAGACGGAACAGCCACAATATTAAACAAAGGTTAGGCAGTGGTAGCACACGCCTTTAATCCTAACATTCCAGAGGCAGAAATCCATGTGTTCAAGGATACACCCAAGCATGGTGACTCACGCCTTTAATCCCAGAAAGCAAGCCTTCAATCCCAGAGAGTGGTGGCAGAAAGCAGAAAGGTATATAAGGCATGAGGACCAGAAACTCGAGGCATTTGGCCTGGAGAAGCATTTGGCCTGGTTAAGCATTTGGCCTGGTTAAGCATTCAGGCAGCAGTTCAGCTGAGAGTCATTCGGATATGAGGACACAGAGGCTTCCAGTCTGAGGAAGCAAGACCAGCTGAGGATCCAGCGAGGTGAGATAGCTGTGGCTTGTTCTGGCTTTCTGATCTTCCAGTGTTCACCCCAATAACTGGCCTCAGGTTTATTTTTGTTAATAAGACTCTTTAAGATTTCTGCTACACAAACAAGCTAAACAAAAGGATGGGGTCGTTCTGTTGTAGTGTATGCACACAAACAGGGACATCCACAACCATACACATGTGCACAGTCAGCTGCAATTCATCCAGCTCCCACCACCATAACTTGGGCGGCTGTGGCAGGGTGGCAAGCCAGGGGCTCACCATACAGGAGCTTTTTTTTTTTTTTTTTAAGATTTATTTATTTATTATGTATACAATGTTCTGTTTTTCATGCATCCCCACAGGCCAGAAGAGGGAGCCAGATCTCATTACAGATGGTTGTGAGCCACCATGTGGGTGCTGGGAATTGAACTCAGGACCTCTGGAAGAACAGCCAGTGTTCTTAACCTCTGAGCCATCTCTCCAGCCCGTATACAGAAGCTTTGATCTGGCCAAGACTGGGCCATGTAATCTATTCAGATAGTGACCTCCCTGCTATTAGCTCTATCAGCCACCCAGAGCTGGAGAAGATCAAACGGTTCTGCAGGCTGGTTTCAGCTTGAGCTTGTATGCTACTGAAGGGAAAAGGGAGACAGGGCCACATGCAGATAGGAGAGGGGCAAGAGTCCTCGAAGAGGGGAGGAGCCTATAGACAGGAGACCAATAGTGTGTGGGTCCATGGGGCACATGCAGGAGGGAGCAGTCACTGGGAAGTAGTATAATGTCCCAACCAACAGGATGTTGTTGGAAAGCTGGGAATAATGTCAGAGCCACATGACTGGGGAGAGAAAAGACTGGTGAGGAGCAGTCTAGCTAGATCAGACTGTAGATGTTAGGGCAAAGTGAAAAATCCATCACACCCACAGTATGGGGCAAAGTGGAGGATCTGTCACAACCATTGTGTGGGGCAGAGTGGAAGATCCATCACACCCACTGTGTGGAGCAGAGTGGAGGATCCATCACGCCCAGGGTATAGCACAGAGTGGAGGATCTGTCACACCCACAGTATGGAACACAATGGAAGATCCATCACACCCACTGTGTGGAGCAGAGTGGAGGATCCATCACACCCAGGGTGTGGGGCAGAGTGGAGGATCCATTACTCCCACAGTGTAGGACTGAAAGTGGTGAGCAGCAGGTGCCACAGCCTGGACTTCCTGGAGCTGATGTCAGGATATAGCCAGGCATGTGCGATGAGGAGAGCACCATGGTGACCAGTGGGTAAAGACAGAAAAGTATGCTTCAAGGCCTCAGAAGACACTGGAATTAGGAGCAGCAGGTGTAGGCTTAGGAGCTGGGTACCAATGCCCACACCAGCATGTAACTAGGGCTGGAAGCAAGCAGAATCAGGCATCCTGGGGTCAAGGCCAGCCGATTATCAAACCCTGTCAAACTGTACTTCTGCAGTGTTCTGAATCAGCCTGGGCTCTCAGCATCCTCTCCATCACTGCTGACATGAGAAGTTCACACTGTTAGGCTTTATAGGAAATGTTAGAACACAGACCCTTCCATGCTTCTCCAAAAGCCTTAGTAAGATCTGGCTACTCACCCCTGACATCACTCTGCCCTCTAAGTGCCACTGTGGCAAGCCCCTCTCACAGAGAGTGAGTTCCCCACCTACCTAGCAACTGCAGACAACAGGACAGCAGGCAGGTAGCATAGGTCGAACATGAACTGAGACTCCCAGGACCTCCCACTAGCTTGGAAGCCTTTAAGCAGGGACCCTACTTTGTTTGGGGGAACTGAAGCCTCTCTTGCTTTGGTACGAACTAAAGCATTAAGAAGTCTCTTTATAGATTTCTCACCTAAAGGACAATCAGTCTCCCTATCTCCCTCAAAGCTCTCCTGTCCCTCCTAAAACCTAACCTTTTCTGAATGGCTATTAGAGTGGACTTCTCCGAGCGTGAGTTGTGTTTTCTCTGTTGAAAACTTCTGTGTCCTTCTGGATTCTTCCCCTATGCTTTGAACTCTTTACGATGGCCTGCTTTACTCCATTGACACCTCCTTCTCTTTCCTGCTCCAGCCATGTTGACCTTGCTCTTAGCAAGCGCTTCCCTCAGTGCCTGTCTCCCACTCCTGAGGCTGTCTTCATTCAGAGCTCGGCTTCTTCCATCTCTCTAAGAGGTCTCCCAGAGAGAGCTTCCTGGATTCATTAAGCTGAAGGAAGCTTTCTTCTCTCACACAGCCTCCTGTTTCATGTCTTCAAGACTGGCAACAGTCTTGGGAATACTTGTGTAATGGTTTCCTCTGAGATTAAATAGTCCATCCTTCAGGGAAGCTCCTTGTGGGGGTTTGAATGAGAATGGCCTCCATAGGATCATAGATATGAATGCTTGGTCACCAGGGAGTGGCACTATTAGGAGATGTGGCCTTAACAAGGAAGTGTTAAGTGTGTCACTGGGGTGGGCTTTGAGGTTGCAAGTGCTCAAGCCTGGCCCAGTGTCACTCCCTGCCTGCTGCCTGTGGATCCAGCCATAGAACTCAGCTACCTCTCCAGCACCATGTCTGCCTGCATGCCACCATGCTTCCTGCCATGATGACAATGGACTAAACCTCTGAACTGTAAGCCAGCCTCAATTAAATGTTTTCCTTTGTCATAGAGTCTCTTCACAGCAATAGAACACTGACTAAGACACTCCTAAAGGCAGAAGGTAAACAACTCAAAATAGCTTCAGGAAGTTCTTAAAACTGACCAGATTCACTAGGTCCCCTCTTACCAAGACTATATAGACAATCAAAACAGCTGAGGTGTAGATGTAACCAACCATCTTATTAAATAAGAAACACAGAGCCAATGTAAAGATAAAAGCCCAAGAGGTCAGAGCTAAGAGCCTTACCCTTCCTGCTTCAGCGATCCTCTTCAGCCAAGAGAGAGACTTACTTCCTGTTGTGTTTGTCTTTATATAGAGCCACTACATTTTATGCAGTGCTGAGGATCAAACCCAGGGCTTCAAGCATGCTAGGTTACTTTATACACAGATGAGGTTCATTTGCTGAAGATGCTCACCCCACATCCCAGAGACTGACCTACAATCACAGGGTTCTGATACCAGGCTCATATGAGGGCGAAGTGGTCCCAATGCCCAGCCATGAGCCAGAGGCTAGGTCCACACTCCACAAAGCAGAGTCAGACCCTTGCTGAAGAAGGGAGCTCCTGGGTCTGGGCCTGGGCTTGAGCTCCTTACCTTGCTGCTCAGCTTGTGATCCCTGCCACATCTCACAGTCACAAGGCCAGGCTTCTAGAAAAGCTTCCTCCTTGTTTTATCTGGCAGAACACTGGGACAGTCACTGGCCTGGGTTCAACTGGCCAGGAAACCAAAGCCCAACAGAAAGAAGCCTCATGAGTCCTGCCAAACTTCTTGTTCCCTGTCAGTCCCCGGCCGGCCGGACAAACAGCCCTGCCAGCGTTTGTATTTGAGAGGGGAAGTGATTTGCTGTGTGGAACCACAGAATGGAAGTTATGTACTTTCGGGGAACCGTACAAGCAAGCGCTGGCTCCATTCCTGTTATGTGGCTTCTGAAAGGGCTTCACCTCCTGGGTGGAAGGGAGTGGGATCAGGGGCAACAAAGGCACTCGCCTCTGTGCCTTTTCTAAAGCAGTATGTATGTGCTTGTCAAAACATACCTTGCCTTCGAACTCTGAAGACCCGGTCTGTCTGCCTGCCAGAAAGGGGCAAAGAGAAAAATTCCACTCTGCAGCCCCTTTGGCCTGTGCACAGGGCAGGATCCTCCTCACAAAGGCATTCATTCTTTCACTGTTGAAAACCAGCGTCCCCAGAGATTTCCCACCACTGCAGTTTGACTGGGTCTGCAAGGCAGAGAGCTGGCACTGGGGGTGCTTTCTCCATCATGTAAGTCAAAGGTAAATAAAGCTTTGCTTGGTGGAGGACCAGAGCCCCAGGGCTCAGGGAATCGGGACAAATGTGTCAGTTAAAAACACTCTTACTTTTTGCAGAAGCAACCATCCCCGGCGCCCCCAAGTAGACTGCTGTAACCCTCTGATAGAAGCAGGGAAACCCAGTTTGAAGACAACTTGGGCCTGTATCTGGAACAGAGCTTGGAAACCCCACATGGGAACGAATCAGCGATTGTGTGCAACACCGCTGCCCTCTCTCAGAAGTTAGATCTGGGTTCAGCCTCTCCCTGCAGTCACAAGAGAACTTCCAATCAGAGCAAAGACTGGGGTTCAAGTCCAGTGGGTCTGCAGTCAGCAGTACAGACACTCCCTCCCACTACCCAGTGGCCCCATTCCCTTGCTGGCTCCAGATTCTCAGCTCATAACTAAGGCTGGGAGTTGGCTCAGTCAGTAAAGTCTTTGCTGTGCAAGCCTGAGGCCCTGAGTTCAAACTCCAAAAGCCAGGCATGGTGTGAACACATGTAATCCCAGTGCTGGAGAGGCAGACACAGGAGGATTCCAGGGTCCTCCTGGCTGACCTTGCTGAATAGTGAGCTCCAAGTTCAGTGAGAGACCTTGTCTCAAAAAATAAAGATAGATGGCAGTTGAGGAAGACATCTGGTGTTGACCTCTGGCATTCATGCATACACACACACACACACACACACACACACACACACACACAAAATAAAGAAAAGAGGAAAACCACCTGCCTTGGTTACTATTTTAACTCGTTGCATATTCACATAGCCTTCATTATAGGGATTGAAAAATAATGCCCCCAAATAGCTAAATGTACTCCCTGCTTTTGTGTCCAATCTACTCATTTAGCTAACAAATTTTCCTCTTCTAGCCATCACAAAGGTGAACTACCCCAGTCGTGGCAGCCTGACACAAATCCATGGTGAATTCACGGTGATCACCATTTTTGGTAGTCAACTTTATTTTTTTTCCCAAGTAGAAGTTCAGTGCCACCCAGAATCAGCCACCCAGCATGGCGTCTGAATGACTCACAGCATCTACCCATATACCAGGTGGGTCCTTAGGAGGCCACAGAAACAGCGTAGAAAGGATAAGATGAGACCGGTTAGGGAAATCGTCTCTGGTCAGGAACCTGGACTGTTCTCTGCTGGTAGAGGTTGGGCAGTGTGCCAAATCTGTGTTTCTGTTGCACATGGCTTTTAAAGATTGATTTATTTGTTATTTAATTTGTGTGTATGCCTACAAGAGTTTATGTGCACGTGAGTGTCCTCGGAATTAAAGTTACAGGCAGTTGTGAGCTGCCTGGATGCTGGGAACCAAACCCAGGTCCTCTGGAAGAACAGAATGTACTCTAACCCTGAACCATCTCTCTAACCCCCTACATAGACTTTCCTTTTATAAAATTTATTGAATTGATTTTCAATGACCTGTTCTCTTGTTATTCTGGAGACATGGCTCAGCAGTTAAGAGCACTGGCTGCTCCTGTAGGGGACTTTGGTTTAGTTCCCAGCACCCACATGCTGGCTCATAACCATCTTTAACTCCAATTCCAGGGAATCCAATGCCATCTTCTGGCCTCCATAGGAACCAGGCGTATATGTGGTATACATACACATGCAGGCAAAACACTTACACATAAAAATAAATCTAAAATGTAAGTTCTTTAAAGACAAGGGCTACTCTCTGTATCCTAAGGCATCCGATTGCCTGGTACAGTGTCTGGGACAAAGAAAAACATCCAAAGTTATAGAATTAGTGACAGGTTGTCCTGAGACTCAGCTCTGACCTGGGATGGTTTCCTACATTCCTTTCTGTGGCTGTGATAAAACATTCTGACCAAAAGTGACTTAGGGTAGGAGTGAGTTTATGTGGCTCATACTTCTAGGTCAAGTCCATCATGGACAGACGTCAGGTAGGAACTTGAAGCAGAAACCACGGAGGAACACTGCTTGCTGGCTTCCTCTCAGGCTCTTGTTCAGCTAACTTTCTTATACAGCTCAGGACCACCTGCCCTGGGAATGGTGCCACCCACAGTGGGCTGGAACCTTCTATATCAGGTCTACCCCTCACACACATGCCAACAGGCCCCTGTCAATGGAGACTCCTTCTCAGGTGACTCTAGAGCAGTGGTTCTCAACCTTCCTAATGCTGTGACCCTTTAATACAGTTCCTCATGTTGTGGTGACCACCAACAAAAAAAAAATTTCATTGCTGCTTCATAACTGTAATTTGGCTACTGTTATGAATTGTAATATAAAATCTCTGATATGCAGAGTATCCAATATGGGAGCCTGAAGGGGTTGTGACCTACAGGTTGAGAATCATTGCTCTAGGATGTGGTCAATTGACAGTTATAGCTATCTAGGGCTTGTAAACTTTAGTGTACCTGTTGATCACCGAGGCCTCAGTGAAAGGCAGATTCTGACTCAGAACTGAGGTCCTCCTTCCTAGCAGGGTCTTCACCCAGGGGATATCAATGTTGTCAGTCCATGGCTTACAGTAAAAAAGCAGATGTCTAGCTGATATAACAAAACAGTTTGAGATATTGTGGCAGAGCAAGAAGGCTTCCCTGTGACCTTGCGTTAGCTCAGGTCCAAAGACAACACGAGAAGGACTATGGAGAGAGGTTCCTTTGATGCTGCCATCCTGTTTCTGTATGGGTGGGTGTGGGTGCATGTGGAGGTCAGAGGTCAACCCTGAGTATCCTTCCTCAGGCCCTATCCACCTTGTGCCTTGAGACAGGGTCTGTCACCGGTCTGGGGCTTACAAAGAAGGCTAGACTGGCCAGTGAGGCCCAGGGACTTGCCTATCTCCGCCTCTGCCACACTGGGATTACAATCACCTGCCACAGCAACCAGGTTCCCCGTGGTTTTTGAGGACTAGACAGGCTCTACATGCTGGCCTGGTCAGCACTTTGCAGACTGAGCCCTTGTCCCCAGAGCCTCACCTCTTACCTCTTTTCCTCTGTAGCCTTAGAGAACCTGCTCCCAGAACAGTTTATACTTTAGTTCACACCCCAGTTCTTGACTGCATTTCTCACTCTACAAAAGATTCCAATTTGACAGTAGCAGATGAGATAAATCCCGAGTTTTCAAATGTGTTTCCTGGATCTGTTTAAATAAATTCCCATTAAGTCCACTGAGGAAATGCTCCCGCTAGTCCTGGGTAATTGTGGCAGAAGCTGATGTCATTCAAAACCCAGAGGTCGCTTGGGGCTGCCCCCTTCTGTTCCTGCTAAGGTGCCCCACTCACAGCATCCATGCTCTGCAGGTGTTTCTGAGGAAGAGATTAAAGACAGTGGCCATGAGCCAATCAGCGAAGGACCAGCACCCCACGCTAGGCAAGGCAACCAGAGGCCTGTGATGAAGCAAGTATGACAGCCCTGGACAAACACTCCCTGCATTGATCATAGAGAGCTGCCCATCCCTTATGAAATTCTACATAACACCGTCTCAACATTGCAGCCGCTCACCATTACTTCCCTGTACCATATCCACTATCTCAGTCTACTTTATGTTGTCATGACATAATATCTTCACACTTTATAGCACAGTGGAGAAACAGAACAGGAAACAGCTCACAAAGGAGGCAAATGCTCCAAGGGTGGCCTTGCTGTGAGCAACCCATTCTTCTCTCTCTCTTTAAAAAAATGATTTATTTTATGTATATGAACATTCTATCTGTATTTATGCCTTTATGATGGATGAGGGCATCAGATCCCACTATAGATGATTGTGAGCCACCATGTGGTTGCTAGGAATTGAACTCAGGACCTCTGGTCATCTTTCTAGCCCAAGCAATCCACTGAACGTAGTCTCATGAGAGCCAGACCCTACCCCACCCCCCCACCCCCACCCCCCGCCCCCCCGACAAGGTTAATCCAGTCACAAGGATGGTGCTCCTGTGTCCCGGTTCCCTCCTCCTGCAGTAAGAAGGTTCCACCTTCTCCATACAGGGGACCAAGGCCCCAGCAATGAACTTTGAGGAAGCAACTCTGCTATCCAACTTTATGGACATTGCTCTGTTACTTACTACTGAGCAGTGCATATCAAAAGAGAACCAATGAGCTAAAATTAAAATAAATAGAACAATCAGATATGATGATACTGTGCCAGTCATTATGACATCAAAAGAAATAAAGAAAAACCAAGAGGTTCATTCTGACTTTTCCCTCATTCTTCCTGCAAACCAGTTTCAAAGACCTAAGAAGCACACAGCCAGATTTACGCCAGCGAGGGCCCCACTTCTCAGCACCAGCTGTGTCTTAGGACTTTGTCTATCGTGATAAAACAAGCTGCCCATCACAGTAGCCCACATACGGAGTCAGCTGGGTGCCCAGCAATGGGTGATGGGTTCACAAATATATTCAGTCCTAAAGAACAACCTGCCATTTGCTGGGGAATGGATGGGACTGGTGATGGTCATATTTAAGTGGGACAAGCCGTTCTCAGGAAGATAAACACCACACGTGTGTCTTTGCCACATAGAACCTGGATTTTAAAATCCAGACATGAGAACAGAAGGGGCTATTTAAGAAGAGGGGAGGGGCAGAGGAGGGACAAGGGAAGTGGTGATGCACAGATGTGATCAGAGTATGTCATATGCAGGTAATGCCACAATGGAACCTATTGTTTTGCATAATATGTTAATAATTTTTTAAGAAAAGAGTTACAGGCTGGTGAGAGGTTGCTGGGTGCTGCTCTTGGGGAGAGGCTGCCCCCCACCCCAGCTCTGGCTTGTGTCTTATCTCTGACTCTTTGTTCATACCTACATTCCTGCCATAGTGTCATCAGCCATGAGACCCTCGCCAGAGTCAAGACCTGTGAAGCCGCCTCCCTCTTGGACTTTCAGTCTCCAGAACTGTTAGCTAAATAAATTTTTGTTCTCTATAGTTACCCAGCTTCAGATAGATATATCACAACAGCAGCAGCAACAAGAACAGACTAATACTTACGTGTACACCCCTCCCCAAGCCTTACATGCTTTGATCATTGACACTCGGGCTTCTGCTGTGTCAACAAGTCCAGAAAAATGTGATTGACAGTGAGCCAAAGGATAGGGCAGAGTCAGCCCAGTCAGCCCAGCAGGGCCCAGCTAACATGGGCAAAGCCAACTGTAATCAACCTACTAGCTGACCACAAACTCATGAAAGCCAAGATGAGTTGAATCAGGCCAAGACCAAAGAAAGGCCCAATTGAGGTTCCCCAACATGTCCATTTAATTCCAGGGTATGTTAGTCTAAAAATACACAATAATGGGAATGCACCATGCCCAACACAACTTCCACATTTACTCATAAGAGGACTTATCTTGTGTTACACAAATAGTCATGCACATATATGTGTGCACACAACATACATGTGACAGATATTCCTTGGCTTTTGATGAGTTATGTTCTAATAAGTTCATTTTCAGTTGTAAAGATCATAAGTCAAAATGAATTCATTGAGACAAGGTAGATGGCTCAGTCAGCAAAGTTGCTTGCTGTGTAGGATGCAGTGATGCAGGCCAGGATCCCAACCCTGGGGAGCTGGAGAGGGGAGGGTTTCTGGAGCTCACTGCCCGGTCAGCTTAGACTAATTGGTGAGCCTCAGGTTCCATGAGAGACCCTGTCACCAAAAGTAGGGTGGAAAGTGATGGATGAAGACACCTAATGTTGAGTGCTGGCCTCCATAGGCATGTACACATGCACACACACTCATGCACATGCACACGCACACGCACGTGCCACACACACAGTGCATTTGGTAGCTTTAACCTTTTGAACATAATGACTTACCAAGCAGAGCACTGCAGAGTACTGGTATGTTCCTCCCATGGTCATTTGACTGACTGGGAGTTGTAGCTCACTGCTGATCTGCGTCACATTCTGTTCCCTGGGGAACACCACAGGGCTGACTCTGGACACTGTAACACATGGCCACCACATCATCCCTGAGCTGAGAACGCCTGAGCTGAACCTTTACAAGGTGGGACCATCTGTATATAAACCCAGTCATGAACGAGAGGCCAGGGGCAGAGGGCTCCTGACTTCCTCCTACTTTCCATGATTTATCCTGTGCCTAGCACAGAGGGGAGCTTTTCATTGAGGAAGGCTGAATGGAAAGGTCTCCCCACCTATCTTCAATGAATGAAATGGTCTCTAGCGCACACTGAAATCAACGCTAAATAAAATAACTCCTTCCCAGACCTGGGGTGACAGGCAAGGGCCAGAAAGTGCCCATTTCACTGCTCACAAAGTCAGAACTCACTGGCCTCTTTTACCATTCCCAGAATACACACCCCCCACTCCCCCCATCCCCTCCCTCCCATCTTCAGCAATGGTGGCTCACAGCAGAATTGGACAGGGCCCGGTGAGAAACAGAGACCCTCACTTCATAATAAGAGCCCCAGGGACTCAGAGTGGCAAAGAGAGGCAGTATATTTCATGACCTTGCAAAACTGGTTGCTAGCCCAGAATGCCCTCCCAGGCTCCCTAATTAACCTGGTTTCTAGGCCTTAGCTTCTCTCTCTAGCTTATATCAGTCTTTTTCTTAATAAAACCATGCGTGGGTTCATCTGCATTTTGCATCCTGCTATCAGGAACATGACCTTGTGGCAAACTTGGCTGTTAGCAATTTTTTGCTCTAAGCTTTCAGTTTGGATTGTGGGGCATGGCTTAGCGAGCAGGTTGTTAGCGGGTGTCCACAGTTCCCTGTTCATCTGCATCTGGACCTAAGCTGGCTCAAGGCACCTATGAAAATGAACTATCAGAGGCTGGAGAGCCAGCTAGGGGTCAAGACTGCTCTTCCAGAGGACCTGGTTCAGTTCCCGCATCCACATGGTGGCTCACAACTATCTGTAACTCTAGTTCCAGGAGATCCAATGCCCTCTTCTGGCCTCTGTGGGTACCAGGCTTGTGCATGGTACACAGACATACACAGGCCAAAGACTCATACATATACAAAAATTCTCATTAAAAAAAAAACAACCCTGGTTTTCTTTCTCACACTCCCTTCTCCTATGGTAGAAGGAGGCACTTTTAGACAGCGCGTGGGTCCCCCACCCATGACTCAGCCCTAATATCTCTTTGTTTCCAAACCCTCCCCCAGATAGACAGCGTCTCAGCCCACACTGCACATTATGGTCTTTATTTAAGCTTAGATAGTCGTTTAGATGAAAACTAATTACAATAAAATAACACGAAAAACCCAATTTCTGGTGAGCATATTCTAACTGTTCATCTGTGTCTTTTGAACAGAACAGAGAATGTTTTCATCTCAGTGAGTTCTGCTGGGTGATGATATTCTGGTCCATCTGTAAACCTCTTCCCTAGTCACTTCAACCCCATCATCCTACATTAGACCGCCTTCTTTTCTGACCCCCAGTTTTCTTCCCATTTCCCCTCTCTTCTTCTCAGTTCTCCTCTCTCACACCAGCCAGGCACCTTTTTCTAGGTGTCGGTATTTCTGCAGAGCACACTCCAGGGCCAGAGAAGCAGTTAGGCAGCTAGCGTTCCTGTCTAGCAGCAAGAAGCCCTGGCTCATCACTAGCTCTGCAAAGCCAGGTGAGGTGGACACCTGTGATCCCAGCACCCAGGAAGGGGAGAGGAAGGTCAAGAAACTCAGGGCCATCCTCAGCTACATAGTGTGTTTGGGGGTAGCCTATGCTACGTGAGATCCTGTCTCAAAACAACAAAGCAACAGCAAAATACCTATTCCTAGCCTCCATTTATATTTAAATGAAAGCCCCACTTCAACTACTCAGAGGTATGGCTAGGAACAATTCCACAGACTTCAGGTGAAGGGTTGGGTATCTTTAATTTTGGAGTGTAACCTGTCTGGACTGCATTGGAAATGACTGTGAGCCCACAGTTCCTAGCAGCTTCAGGAGCAGAACCCAGGTTATTATACACCCTTGCTGAGAGTTGGATTCTATTCTGTGCTGAGCTGGGATGTATCTGAAACAACCCGTGGTAAAGGTGAATAGGCCTTGTTCCCATAACTGAACATCAAGTGAACACCTAGCTCCGGACTGATGAAGAAAAGCCCACTTGCTGAAGCTGGACCACTGCTGTCTAAGAATCTGCTGTCACTGTGGGCTTCCAAATACTGGAAAGATTATCTTGACACCCCTCTGCCTTTTGGAGCCCTCATTCATCTCTATGCAAATAGCACACATCTGCCAATCCAAAGTGGATTTGAAGTCTAGGCACCCAGAGGAGGTGGTGGTGTGAATGTTCTTGGAAGTGAGAGGGTAAGTACAAGTAACTGAGGGTTCTGGTCCTCCAGGCGAGATCAGAAACAAAGATCTCAGGATGAGTACCTTCTGTGGGGTCATTCAAGGAAGTCTCAGTGCAGAATGAGAAGAGAAGGCAGCCAGAACAACGGACAGAGGGACAGCTGGCCAGTCAGCTGTGGCCAAACAGCCCAGAGCTCTAGGGGACTGCTGTGTTTTGTGAGGTGCTTACACCTATCTGATGATTTGCTCCAACCAAAGCTGCTCTTTGGACAGCCACAGCCATGACACGCTTAGGGATGTGAGGGAGAAGGGACTGCATGGGATGGGGAGAGATGGGGTGAAGCAGATGGAGCTGGATGGGATGAGATTGGATCCCATGGGACAAAATGGTGTTGAATGGGGTGGGGTTAGATGGGTTGAGTGTGATGGGGTGGGATGGGGT